>CASGGK010000003.1:0-53819 GCA_949316185.1 Pyrausta nigrata
AGACTTTACTGGGCGCGTTTAGGCGTCCCAAATAAATGAAGTATATCTGAACACGCATTATTATTTGGGGTCACTCGAACCAACCTTCTGATTAGAGGCTTAACTTCTAAAGTGGTGACCCCCGACGTGAGTTCATTCGTGAGTGAGTCCGAACGTCAACACGAGCAACCCGGGAGTTGGAGTAGTCAGCCTGCCAACCGGCGGGGCCTCCAACCCAGGGCCAGCGCCAATGCCCGCCAACGTCGCACCTTAACTGCCGGGAGCACCTTCTACTTCGAGATTCGACTCAGTAGCGTTGTCATCAAGGCTTTCCGAGTTCTGGACGGACCAACCTCGTGTGTGGTTCATTCGCACGGAAGCAATACTAGCACCCAAGTGCTAGTATTGCTTCCGTGCGAATGCGGGCTTTGGGGATGAAGCAAAGTTTGAACTCATCATCTCCAAACTCAACAAGGACGTGATCGCTCAAGTCACCGACATCCTGATTAGTCTCCCAGCCATAGGAAAATACGACTCCCTCAAACATCGTTTATTGGCAATTTACGAAGAGTCACATAATCGGCAAATTGAGAAACTAATCAGTGTGATAGAACTGGGCGACCAAAAGCCTTCCCAACTACTGCGGCGTATGAAGGAGCTCGCCACGGACAAGTTCCAAGACGACACACTTAAAGTACTGTGGCAAAACCGCCTGCCATCACAAGTTCGTGTCGTGCTCGCAGTGTCCGAGGGCAAGGATCTCGAGAGTCTGGCAGCCATCGCTGATAAAGTCGCCGAGGTAACGAGACCGACTCACATCGCAGCAGTCAGCCAGCAAGCCAACTCGACCTGGATGCCTATAGGCTGAATTAGGTGCTCGCTGTCGTTACCGAAATTAACTTTGATGGACGGGATGTCGGTTTCATACATTTGGTCGCGTATGCCATTCAGCCCTCGGCACGTTTCTCACCTTGGCTTGGGTGGGATCTTTAACAAGCTACTACCCCATTTACACGTCAATATACATCGTTATGCTAATATCCATCATAAAGTTCCAGTTCAAATCTTCTGGCTCCATCATCAGATCAGCTCGATAGTACCATATTATTGTATTCAGACCTTGAAACCTAATCGTGGTCAAAGTTCATTTCGTGGTCAAAATTCATTACAAGACCTTTTTAACAAGTCCAAACACGGCTATAATACGATCATTCATCATTAAGTTCCAGTTCATATCTTCCAGCTCCATTATCAGATCAGTTCAACAGTACCATATTATTGTATTCAGACCTTGAAACCTAATCGTGGTCTAAGTTCATTACAAGACCTTTTTTACAAGTCCAAACAAGGCTAAGATACGATATTTCATCATGAAATGCTTGTGCCTATCTTCCGGCTTCATCATCAGACCTTGAAATCTAATCATAGTCAACGTTCATTACAAGACCTTTCTAACAAGTCTAAACACGGCTATAATACGATCATCCATCATGAAGTTTCAGTTCATATCTTCCGGCTCCATCATCAGATCAGCTCGACAGTACCATGTTATTGTATTGTCATCAAAATCACATACAACTGCCAATTTTCATAACGCTACGATCTTTAGAAGATGGTTAAATTAGTTTTCCTAGATTTGATTACATAGTTACATACATACAGGTCGACCTAATAAAAGCGTGTTAAAAAAGAAATGCACTATATCTTTCCTCACCGTTAAAATGAAAAATAGTATGTTTAATTCGGGTGAAAGCACTAATTTTACTCTCGAGCTATTGGCAGAAACTTCTCGAGTGAAATGGGTCAGTTTCTCCCTTGTATAACAATCTACTACATTCATTTCATACGCCTACATTGTACCTACCAACATTGTTTTTCTTTTATTATATGTTTGTAAAGTGTTTTCTGGTTGCAATAAAGAGTATCTATTCTCTATTTCATGTGTGAGAGCAAGAGGAGGGGCCAACGACAACCCTTCTGCTCTTTATGTTATGTTTTCTATGCGAAAGTTGCTATTTCCTAACAGCGTCAGACCAAGCATTAATGTTAACTGCACAAATCCGGATAGTGAAAATTCTGCAACACTAGAGATTCGAAGTGCCAAAAGATCGATCGTGGAAGACAATAACATTACAGAAGAAAATGAGACAGATACTAGTGATCTTCTTAGAGTTATCACTTAGTGGGCAAAACCGATTTATCTGACTATAAAAATAATATATTGTACTGCCCTCTTGAGACCCCCGGTATCACCTAAGTACAATTAATAAAATTAATTTTGCGCCATCTAGCGAAAAACGTGATAACTATCAATAGATTTATGAACTAAATAGTAGTGGTAGTGGCTATGGCAAATTTGCACTGTTTTTACCAGTGTTTACGTTTCTTTGAATGTAATTGTTTTTGCGTGCACCGACATGGCGACTAATCAGCAAGGTAAATAAAAGTTCTATTGTATTTTTGGTGTATTTTTTTACTATATTCAATTGTTATTACGTTTACGTTTACATAACATTCAATGGTTACGAGTAAGTGAAAAAACAGTGATAAAAAATAACTGTTAAATTCTTTCATTAAAAGGTTTTTTAAATCGTATCACCCATGAAACTAAGGGCACTGAACATTTAAAAACTGTATTTTTTCAGGTTTGAGAGACAATCAAATTTCGGACTTGCTATTGAACCTGGACGAGTTTGATTGCGAGGAAATCGACGAGGATGAACTGGATGAAGAACTTCAGGTGGATTTTCAAGGTATTGTCGAAGATGCGGTACCTCGTGAACCCGAAAGTGAATGGAATGAGTGTGATGAAGAGCCCCTGGCAAACATGGCTAGTGAATCACATCGCCCTGCTTTTCGGAGCGCTATTAATAGGCCTTTAACGTAGGAGCCCTCAGGAAACTTCAATAATACCCAAGGGTTTTACTGAATCAAGATTCAGACCCCTACCTTCAATAAAAACATCTCATGAATACTTCTCTAGCGTTCATCCTATATTTTCGAAAGAATTTCAAATTGTACTAACTTATGTAGCGTGCTCCAGACTGGCAAGTCAATGAAGCCGGCAACTGTCAAAGTGGCGCTAGTATAGCTTGTTCCCATTAAAAATGTTTGCAGTATGTAATTCGTGGTTTTATTTAAGTTTATTCAAAAATGACGAATTGTTGTGTCAATAAAGACAATAAAATGCGAGAACTCTGGCTCAAAGCAATTCGTCGCATAAAATTGACACCTATAAATAAATCTAGGTTATGTCCGAAACATTTTCAGGAAAGTGATTACATAGGAGTTAGTAAATACACAGGTAGTTAACTTACAGGTTGCTAACAACAGAAACAACTGCAAACATACCATATAGATATTCATACCCGTGCTTTTGTATTCTTTCAGGAGTGGAACATCAACATAAATATTTGAATGAATGTGCCATACCAACGATTTTTGCATGGAACACGAAGCCACGTGTTCAAACAAGGAGCTTGAAAACAAAATTGTCTCAGGATATGCCATCAACTTCCTCTCAAAATCTTGATGATTTTGAGCCACTTGAACAAAATGAAGAATGTGCTAATGTATTTCAAGAGATAGAACTTCATGAATCTGACACAAACTATCCAAGATCATTGGACAAGTCTTATAAAACCTGCGGGACACAAACTTCAAATACATTAAGATTGTTTTCTACGAAACTTTACTTACAGATGACGAAACTGTTATTATACTGGACAAGAAACTTACTCAAAATTTATGTTTGTTTTGAGTACACTTTTGCCAATGGCACATGACTTAAAATACCGTTGGTGCAGAGTTGTTGGGTTATCTGTAGAAGATCAATTATTAATGTTATAATAATAAAATTAAGAAGAAACAAACCCGACTTTAAAATTAGTAAAATGTTTGATGTAAGCAAAACTGAAGTGTCTAATGTAGTAGTAACTTGGATCAACTTTGTCAGTGACATGTGGAGTTTGATTGATATTTGGCCTACCAGAGAGATGGTAAATTTTTACATGCCAGATAGCTTTCAGAAGCACTATGAATTCACAAGAATTATTATAGATGGAACAGAGATTCTAATACAAAAACCAGGTCAGCCAGATGCTCAAAAAGCTACTTTTAGCACATATAAACAAAAACACACTAAAGTTCTTGGTTGGTGCTTCACCAGGAGGTTTATTTACCTATTGCTCTGAAGCTTACGCTGGATCTGCAAGTGATCGCCAAATTGTGGAGAGGAGCAAACTCTTTCAACTGTGCGAAAAGGGAGACAGTATTATGGCTGACAGAGGCTTTAATGTACAGGATTTATTTGCCAGTAAAAGCATAGGTATAAATAATCCTTCCTTCTTGAGAGGGCAATCTCAAATACCTGGTGTTTTGCTGAAGAATGACCAGAAATTAGCGAATCAAAGAGTACACATAGAAATACTCATAGGGTTGACTAAAACCTATAAATTATTAACCAGTGAACTCAACCAATTCTATGTACCACTAGCCTCAAAAATATTCTTAATATGTTTTATGCTATGTAACTTCAGAGAAGGAATTGTAAATAAAAGACATAAATAAAAGGATATGTATAACCTTATTTATCAATTTATTTATTTTGCTATTTTATGGTAGTTATAATAGAAATATTTTTCAAATAGGGCTTCTTGAACATATTGTGTATAAAAGTTGTCTAATTTTGCCAACATATTGGCTATGAACACCTCATCTCTGCTCACATATACCACTTTTAAATCTTTGTAGGTATACACAATTAAATTGCAGTTAAGGTGATATCAGACGGTTCATTTTTTGTTCATTTTCACCTTTCATTCGGTACATTTCACTCGAAATGAAATGTCTGAACAAAAAATGAAACACGAGTGCCGAATGAATTCATTAGTGAACCGATCCAACAGTGTTGGATATTGGCATCCGGTATCTTTCATTCCCACTCCGAATGAACGAGAAATGAACGGTCTGAACACTGAGAGAACGTTCATTCGGATTCGGCCATTTTGTTTCGAGTCCTGTAGCCGACGGACATCACGTTGTCGACGAAGTTATATTTTTTTCTGTGTGTTATTATATTGTTTTCATGCGGCAAAATGGTGTTCAAGTGGAACGATCAAAATACATTACTTTTTTTGGAGAACTTTAAAAATTATCAATGCCTTTGGAACCACAAAATTGATGAATACAAATACCGAACAATGCGGGCAAACTCTATAAAATCTCTAATCAGTGATTTAAACTTAGAGATTACTGAAGAAGATATTAAACATAAAATAAAAACGATAAGGACCCGGTATACAACAGAATTAACCAAAATAAAGCAGTCTACTAAAAGCGGTTGCTCTTCTGACGATGTCTATGTACCGACCCTATACTGGTTTAAACATGCAGAATTTTTAAGCAGTGTATGCGTCCCACGGCAGAGTACATCAAGTCTCGTAAGTAGAATCTTTTATCAATCCATACTAATCCATATCCATAATATTAATCCATATCCTAGTAACTCTGTCTGTCTGTTCGATAAGCGACTACTACGTGAACAAAAGCTAGGTAGGTACCTACTTAATACTTATACTCAAACAAAAACAACGTATATGAATTGTATAGGTTTATTCAGTATTATTACATCATATTCTTCTTATCATGTTCCATTGCCATGGTACAGTGCATGAAGTGACGAACTTTTCTGCATATACGTCACGCACGCGGCGGGCATTTTCACTATGATTTCTTGCATTGGTTGGTGGTAAATCGCTTAATTCTAAAGATGGCACTTCTCGCCATTCTCCAGGTACAATGGACCCTGTGACCCAATCCTCAGTTTCCAGTGATCGTTGTTGCACGTAGTCCACTGTAGTTTTTCTGAGCCAATTATGTAATGCACACGTCGTTTTAACAAGTTGTTCAACTTTTTGCACTGACAATGGAATCGCCTTTTCATAGATTCGAAATTTTGATACTAATATTCCAAAAGAGTTTTCGACCACTCGTCGAGCTCTTGACAACCGATGATTAAATATTTTGTGTTTATCGCCAAACTCTCTTCTAGTATTATATGGTTTCAAAACATCCGTCCGCAAAGGAAAGGCATCATCTGCGACGATTACGCCTTCCTTTGGGAAATTTAGAAGATTCGACAACAAAGCTTCATTCAGTGTTGATTTATTAAAGACGGATGCATCATTTGCCCTTCCGTTTGTCCCAACATCTATATAAATAAAATTATAATTCGCATCTACTACTGCAAATAGATGAATACTAAAATTATTTTTGTAGTCGAAATATTCAGAGCCTGAACTTCCTGGGCATCTTATATTCACCAATTTTCCATCCATTGCACCACAACAGTTTGGAAAGTTCCATAATCTATAGTAGTCTTCCATTATGTTATTCCATTCATGTTGACTTCCAGGAACCTGTAATAATAAAAGTGTCAACATTTTAATTACAGGATGCACCACAGACTCAAAATGTAGACTCTGCTGAATCTGAGCAGACTCAAGCTGGCAGTGAGGAACAGAAGACGCCAAATTCTGAGATTAGTAAGAATGGAAGTAGTGAACTGATGACTCCTTCATATTCTCGAAAGCCAACAAACGAGAAAAGGAAGATTGATATACCGATTGATAGAGCAATTAAAGAATTAAAAACTATAAGCGAGCAAGCCAAAGTCCAAACTGAAGATGAGTTTGATTTGTTTTGCAAAAGTTTGGCAGTACAACTCAAGAAAATGCCCTTGAACAGGGCTTTGATATGTCAGGAAAAACTTCAATCTGTGATGATTCAGGAACGGTTAACACAGATGTCACAATCATTTCCTGAAGTAATTTACTCGGACTCCAGCACTCCATCCCCATTTACTATCAACCAGTCGCCTCTATACCAAAATACAACACCGGAGTATAATTATAGTAACTACCTTGTCACCGAACAAGTTTATACGCAACCACAACCAGTGCCTGTACCCGTGAGTTCACCACAAGAGACCAATCAAGTCACAATTGTCCAAACATCCACCCAAGAGCAAGAAAACATACTCTCACAAGCTCTAAAAAGTATTATGTAAAATGTTGATTGTCTAAATTAAAATGTTTCAAGAAAATAACTTAATATTTTATTAAATATATATAACTGACCTTAATAACCTTTCCAAGGGCTGTCCAAATGGCTTCACATACTTCTTGAAAAAAGTAGGATATTGTATTTTGAGGTACTCTGTACAAAAACTCTAAACTTCCAAAACTATCACCTGTAGCCAGGTATCTCAGTACAATTTGAAGTTTTATCCGGGAAGGTATGCTATCTCTCATTAAAGTGTTTTCTTTCGTTATTAACGGAGCAACAAGAAGTAGAAGTTCTTCAAATTTACTTTCATCCATTCGAAGATGATTACAATATGAATCAGGATCTTCAACGGCTAGTTCTCTCAACAATGTATTGGAAGCTCCTAATAAATTTCTTCTTTCATCCAAGTAACAATTCAGGTTATAAAAAGGTCATAAACAAGTTCTAGAACCTTTTATAAAAACAACTGGTCACGGCTATTTGGCAACAACAACGTTATATTTAAGGATACAGAACTTCCTGGTGGCCGAAAGGGCCCAGCCCTGAGAACCTCCTGAGGACTAATAGGCCCTGACCAATTTAGAACCAATAAGCACTTGCTAGAACCTCTAAGCTGTTAAAACAACTTTTATGGGATTATCGTATGCCAAAAAATGACCTATTCACAACCTTGAGGTTACAAGAGTGACCAAGTTAGGACCTTATACCAGGTTATATTTTAGTTTTAACGTGGCCATTAAAGTAGCTTGCACGCTGTTTTTTTGGCATTCGAAATAACTAAAAAATATGCTATGAGGCATCGGCAAAAATAAATTCTAGACCAGTCAGTATTATTTTAGTTATAATTTGGTAATCAGATTCAAAATTATTTTTTAAAGTGAACGATTTGTAAATAAACAATGGCGACGTGTTTCAATGAAACTAAGTAATATAAAAATAATAGTTATTAAAATAAAATTAGGCAGGTAGGATGGGAAATAACTGTGTGCATACCAGTTTGTCGTCGAAAATGGGTATGATTTAGCTAAAAAACAAAAGCGCTCGCAATTTTATAAAAATTCATCATAATTTATTAAAAACTAAAATAACAAAAACTATAAGTTCTTTGCGAAATTGGTGCAAAATTCACTTTGAGTTTAACATGAGTTAATTTGATGTTCCTTTATAAATTAGTAATGTATTTCTAGTAAAATAAATAATTTCAGTAATTAATTGAAATGCGATTTCATTATTCAAAATGGAGTCCTGGTCTTTAATACTTACAAGCTGCAAAAAATGCTACTGAAAATGCTTGTAGGTTTCATAAAAAGCTAATGCACAACTATTAAGCATTTCACAGCCACAAAGGTCTCGTAAAAAGCTAAAGCTGCCAATAAGGCATTTCTCAGGGCTTACTAGCTGTTTTAATAACCATTTAGCCATATTGACGACCATTGTGCCATTGTTCGAGACCTCTAAGACTTGTATTAACGTGTTTAGTCCGCGTCAAGTGCTTGAGGACGAAGGTTGTGTCGCTTAATTGTTTTGGCTGTTAGAAATAAAAGAATACAGGCTGCTACAAATCAAGTTTTATTATTGCTGCGTTTTACCGGCCGATTATATAGGTTACTTTAATGGTATGGCCGCCAAAATTGTACATTTCTGTCCCTGTTGTGAAAATAACAAAATCCCCACACCTATTTTATTTATAATGATGACGAGTAAAGATCACTGATTGTTCAGCTTATTTTTTGTACTTACTTTTATGTAAAATTTAAGTTTTCTCAACGAAAGTGCCTCTGCAGCCGGCGCCGGCTACCAAAATTTTTCTGTTTGGTAGCCGGCACTGCACGCACATAGGTAGGTATGTTGGCACCATTATGAATATAAATTTTGCCGTTAGTCCTAAGACCGTGATGGCTCTGGTATGGGGCAATCCCGAATCCAGAAGCCCCGGGTTCGAATCCCGATGCATGCAGTTGGCTTTGTATGTTTTTTTTTTCAAGTTTCTTTTTTTAATACTATTCGGTGCGGGAGCGAGCGAAGCGAGCTCGGAAGATCGGAGCACCCCCGTCTCTGTTTTGTCAGGTTAAGGTTCGAAGCACTGCCTCTGCGCCGTTACTCTTCGTGGTTCTCCGTCAATCATAATTCATCACCTTTCTCATCTTAAATTAGTGCAAAATAGGCTATTTGACAATGTGAAAATCAATGTGTCCATTACTGTAATCAGTACTTATTATGAGTTTAAAAATGATTATTTATTATCAGAAGTTGAAAATAGTAATTATTTTCTGTAAAAATCCGTAAATAAAATCGGATTTTTTTTTACGTTTGTCACGTGACACAAAACGATCCTGATTGATCAGGTTTATAAGTGACGTCACTGGCTTGTAAACTTAGTTTGCTTTGTACTAATTATTATCTTTCGAAAAGGTTTCTAACTCATTTTGTTACATAAATTAATGTTAATGTCTAAATCCAATCGCACTTTGGTTTTTGTTTACAAGAAATGTATGTGGCTCATGAATGCCACAGATCATAGCACAAGCTAGTGACGTCACTGACACCATTGCATCGCCATATTGTCAAAGTAGCATTTTGGCGCGCTATTTGAATATTGAATTTTCATTTTGATATTTTTCAGCAAATATGTGCAATAATTAAAAAATACAACTTTTACTGGGTTCCTTAAGCACTACTTAATAATATAAAATAGATTTTATAACATTGAACATAAAGAACTCGTAATATACATAATGTACTTTTTTTCACTTTACAGATAATGCCTTTCAAAGTAGTACAGACCATAGAAAACGGAAAAATTTGTATTTCTGCAGTACCAAGTGGCTGGGAAGTAGATGGCACGTTATGGTGGCCTCCTAAGTCACAATCAGGCAACATATGTATTGAGAACTCCACTCCAAAACAAAAGTGGACATCATATTCATGTGTGGTTAAAAGGCAATACAATACATACAAAGAAGCAACGGCAGAGGCAGAAAGAATGGAAGCTGAAACAGATACAGAAACAGATGAAATAGACACTAGGAAGGAAGGAAATGCCAGTTGCTTGTTTGGTGATTTCAATTCCATGATTTTATCAAACCAAGACAACTACCAGATTGAACATATTCATCAACCTGCAGCTGCAGCAGCACAAATTGTAAGTATTTATTGTTTTCTTCTTTTATAATTCAAAAAGTATAAAATTGAGTTAAATTAAAGACGCAGGGAATTGAGCACTATAATAAATCTCTAGAGGGGTCGTGTCTGTACATTGAATATTTTTGTGAAAAAATAATTGCAACAGGCATTATAAACGATACCAAGATCAAAACAATTTTTTTAGAATTTTTGTCTGTCTGTCTGTCTGTCTGTCTGTGTGTTACCACATCACGCCAAAACCACTGGACCGATTTTGATGAAACTTTTTTTATTTGACTACGTGTTACCCGGGTTCAAACTTAGGATAGAAAAAATCACGCCACCAGACTTAGGGGGTAGGCAGGAAGTTGTATTTTGATTGTTTTTAAACCGATTTTGATGGAACTTTTTTTAATTGATTGAGTGTTACCTAGACTAAAAAATACGATACAAATAATCACGCCACCTAACTTAGGGGGTAGGCAGGAAATTGAATATTAATTATTTTTTAACCAATTTTGAAGAGACTTTTTTTATTCAACTTTTTTTTTACCTGTACTCGAACGTAGTTAAAATACAAATAATCACGCTACCAGACCTAGGCGGTAGGCAGGAAATTGAATATTGATTATATTTTAACCAATTTTGAAGAGACTTTTTTATTCAACTGAGTGTTTTTCTATTTACCTGTACTCGAACGAAGTTAGAATACAAATAATCACGTTACCAGATTTAGGGGGTAGGCAGGAAATTGAATTCGGATTTTACCTAGACTCATTGAACAATTCAAGGAACCTACCTTCTAACATTGAGTAAGTACCCCAGTTTGTATGGAAAACACGCAGTGTCGAACATACTGGAAACGCTTCTTCGCGCATAGGAGCGGGATCTGATAGCCCGCGCGCGGAAGCGTGTTTTCCATACAAAGACAAAGATTAGACAATGAGAAACACGTTTCCGCGCGCGGGCTATCAGATCCCGCTCCTATGCGCGAAGAAGCGTTTCCAGTATGTTCGACACTGCGTGTTTTCCATACAAACCGGGCGTACGAAGTCGCGGGCACAGCTAGTATTACATAAAATTATAAGAGTTTTAAAATTAATCAGTTAATTTTTTCATACTTTGTGCACTAACTTAACTTTCTTTTTAGGGGGAAAATATCTCACTAAGTGATTGCAATTTGGACACTTCGTACATTATAAAGACCAATGACCACACAGAAGAAATACTGCAAAATCAAAAAATAATTATAGATCTCCTTAAAAAACAAGCTGAAATGTCAACGCGCATAGCAACGCAGTTAGCTAAGCACGATGTGTCGTTTGCCGAAATTTATAAGAAATTGAATAATAATACTGAGAGCAATAACAATATATATAACAGTAACAGTAACAATATATTAATAGAAAAGTTCCCACGAATAAATACAATAGAGGAACTTAAACAATTAGAAGAAAATTTAAAAGAGCCTACTTTTAAATCAAAATATATTAACTCCATGTCAAATTTATGCTCGAAAGGAAGTAACATGTCAGGATTAATGTTATGCTACAGACTAATCGACGAATTTATAGCACGTAATGTACTATTACAATGTTCATGGACTGGAAATGCAAGAAATAATGGAGAACATGAAAAAATTGCTTTCAAATTTTTTGAAAACATCAGATATGCGTTCTTTACCATTATAAACAATGGTGATTTAAAATTTAGCCAAATAGAATGTGATCAATTTTTTAAAAGAATATTGAAAAATTCCAAACAAAGATTATTGAATAGCACAAAAGCCAGTACACCTAAGAGCAAAAAAAGCTTAAAAAGAAAGATAAGCTCACTACAGTCACCCACAATTGAAGAAAGCAGCAACGAAAATCAAGTACAAGAAAAAATAGATACAAATGAAAAAGAGATTACAGACACAGCAGTACAAGAAAGTGTAAAAACAAAAGACGCAATAAATAGACACAGTGTTGACATTGAAGTCCAAAAAAGTATAGATCCTACAGAAAATGGAAACGATATACGCATTCAACAAAAAAATACAGAAAAAAAAGATGAAATAGGTGAAGACAATGCGGTGCAAAAAAAGACAGTAGAAAAAATTGCAATAGGTGAGAAAGGATTAGGATCAGAAATAAAAAATAATGCTGCCACTGAAGAAAATATAAAAATGCAAGATCAACAAAGGATAGACAAAGAATATGCTATTTTGATGCTGCTTAGGGAAACAGAGAAGAATAAGAAGCGAAAAAGAAAACAGATAAAAAAGAACAAGAGAACTGTGTTACAAACAGAGAATAACAATTCGCTGCCCACTATTTTTGAAGATAATAATCCCAAGTAATTTTTGCTTTATGAGATTCTTTTAAATATTAGTTTTTCGTCCGTGAACTTTTTCTAATAGATCTTATGTAGCGGTATATCAGCGCCTAACATACTGATATTCAGTAAAAAAAATAGTGTTTTAATCACGTTATAATAGGTAATTTGTGTTAAATGCTGTGCAATGTAAAATTCAGCAACTTTTTTATTTCTTTGTTTTGTTTAAACGCTTGCAATTTTTATTAAATGTAAAAGTTGTTGATAATATTAGTTTTAAGCAATTTGATTTTTTTTTAAATAATGAGTCGTTTGTGTTTTTTATTGAAATGTATAGGTGGTTGTTTATTTTAGTGTTATTTTTAAACTATAGTCTTTGAATTTTAAAATTTATAATACTGGGTTTCAATTCAACGACTTCATTTAAATTTAAATTTTGAATAAAAGTTTTATTTATGTTCATCATCATCACTTCAGCCGAAAGACGTCAACTGCTGAACATAGGCCTCCCCCAAGGATTTCCAATCTGAACGGTCCTGCGCCACTTGTATCCACTGGCGTCCAGCAACCTTCACCAGGTCGTCTGTCCACCTTGTGGGAGGCCGTCCAACACTACGTCTTCCGGCCCATGGCCGCCACTCGAGAACCTTTATTCCCCATCGGTTATCAGTTATTTATGTTAAGTGTTGGTATTGTTATAAATTTTAAATGGTCGCATCTTTGCAATGCGAAACGTAAGATTTATTGATAATATTGATTTCATTTCTAAACAAATAGTTAATTTCTGTGAAGTGTTCTGCATTGTTGAAATTTTTAAAGTCTGCAAACTTTAGGTAATTGAAATGTTAAGGTGGTTGATAATTTTGTTTTTAAATTTGTTTGCTTTACCGAATAGTAATTTGTGTTTGTGTATTGTTTATATTCTAAATAGCTGTGTTTATTGAAATGTTACATACACATTAAGATTTGATTTCAACTGTGAACAAATAGCTAATTTGTTTTGAGGTTTACGTTTTTCATCCTATGGATTTGTCGAATCCCGGAAAAATTAAGCATATTTTTTACTGACATCATTTCAGACGGTATTTGGTGTTTGATTGTGCTACATATCATGCGACTTAAAAAAAGTTATATAAATCTACTTGTTCTTCTAGTCAAACACTGTATGAAATGATTTCATTAAAAAGTCATTATTTTTTCGTGATTCGATAGATCCATAGTATGAAAAACGTACAATTGTGTACTTGACACAATCGTAAATAAATAAATTACAAGGTGCTCACGATGTAATTTATTTATTTAAGTAATAATTATCAAGACTTGTTTGATATTTTTTTAATATACTATTTACCGTAAGGCATTACTACGTTACAAATCTTACAATGCGTTAGCTCGAAAATTTTTAGAACAAATTGTCATTTTGACTGTAAAAGTAACTCTGACTAGGTAGTTATGTGCCAAATTGTTAAAAAATTGTGAAAGAAAACGTGTCTTCGTTTTTTACCTTATAAATAATATTAATGTAAGCCGACTGATTTTAATGATAAACATCTGATTATAATTTCTCAAATAAAACCAATTACTTAATATTGAAATAATCGTATTTATTTAGAAAGAGTGTGCAGTAAGGGTATAAATACAGTCTGTTCCTTATTCATTATATGCACTAACTTACATTTGATATCAGACACCTTAAATATCTCCTCTGCCTCTAATTCAATCCTAGCAGTGAATATATTTAGAACAGTAGAAATTATCGGCGTTAGAAAAAAAGGCAAGGCTCCCTTTACCTTTCTTCCAGTAATTAAATACTCATCATTCAGTCTTGTCACTGCTTCAAAATGCACTATATCATTTTGCTTCGTTAAAAACCACTTATCTTCGTAGTTACCGCCAAGACAATAGTCTTTGAAAAAAATTATTTTGTAAATGGCTATTGTATTCTCTGCTCCAACAACATTGCGGAGATGAACATTATCCGATACACATTTTAATAAAGGATGAATAGACTTTTCCTGTTTTGCAGTAACATCAAATTTTTGCTTTTCAACAAGACGTCTTGCTACTTGTGCTAACGGATTATTACCGCTTCTTAGCATATTTTTTATTTCAAACAATTTAGACTCAAATGGGTAAGCAGTAAAATTTGATAAGTTACCCAAAATTTTAACATCATCCACCAAATGCGTTAAATTATGAATATTACTTGTTATAAAATATTCACCGTATATTTTAGCGTAACAACTTACGTAACGCATTAACAATGCTTCGGCGACATGGAGGTGTACAACGTAATAATCTGAAGTACATATGGTTATCGCACAGAATAAACCCAGAAAATGGTCATAAACCTCTGGCGCTAGGATATCCTTCAAGATGACGATTCCAATATATAAAAGGAAATGTCTGTACTCTAAACCTTTCCAGTATGACAAACAATCTAGTCCTCTGACAGCTCTATGAAGCTCACGGGGTAGCTTTATTTTTACCAGGCGTTTAGATACTTCTTCTGTAACTTTTGCAGACCATTTGAGTGATTTATTTTTGTAGGTACCATCGCGCCAACCTGCAATAAAAACATATGAAATATGTAAATTAAAAGTGAACACACCAAAGCCTTATAATTGTGAACAGATATAAAAGTAACATAAATAAAATAATAACCTGTTAACAATCGCTTCATCACTCCCAAATCTATTAAATGAAGAGAATCTGCCACAGGGAAACAGTCTATCATATTGATCGGAAGCTTTAGTAGCACTGAGTCAGTTTTGTGGTGATATTCATCTTCCTTTTGTCGAAAATTTGCATCTGTTCTCTTCGGATACTGTTTATCAGGGTAGTAATTGGTATGTGACGTATGAGAGTACTCTCCAACAATAGTACATTTTTGGCATCCGTGCTGAGAATTAAAGTTCACCACACCTGAGACAAGACATGAAGATATTTAGGCAGTAAAATGTTAGGAAGATTTTAAAACTTTGACTTTTAAAATAATCATCAATCATCGGGCTTTGTGTTTAGCAATTAATTACACGCAAACACAAACACATACGCTTGCAGGCACACATGAACACGATCAATATATTGTATAAAGAATTACTGGCTGACTATAACTCAACCAACCCAGTGATTGACGTCAATAAACAACCAAAAATAGTAAAACGGGGTATCTTATAAAAGCGAAACATATATTTTTTAAGGAATTACCTTTTACAAATGATCTCGCTGGAGAATCGCATATAAAACATTTCAGGCACACATTTATTTTGTATTTGCCGATTGATACTCCACCCTCATTGATTATAATTAGACATCGGATAATATGCATTTGCATGTTTGCATATGCAAATGCATAAAACTCTCTAATTACGGCGTTAGTGCATATTTTAGCCTTTTTCCCCAATCGTGCATATTTCGTTAAGTAGCGGGAGCGGGAGGCATGAGTGACAATAACGTGCAAGCGCGAGCGCAGTGGCTGAATGACTGACAGTGCGGCGGGCCCGATTGCGGCAGCCCCCCGCGCGAGCGGAGCTAGTCGCCATCCACGCGCATGCGCGGGTAATCAGTTCGCGGTTCGCGCATGATAAAATGTATTCAGTCAGCCACTTTCTACGCAAGTGTTTGTTTACAAACGTTTAAACAATGCCGCCAGTAAAGAAAAATAACAGAATATTACTGGAATCTTGGATTAAAGGTTACCAGAATGAGTTCACAACTGATGGCGATGTAATTTTCTGCAAGATTTGTGACAAACGTATACCTTGTTCGAAAAAATATCAGATCGATCAACACGTAAACACAGGTTCCCACGTAGCAGCAAGAAATAAACCATCAACAAGCCGCCAGCGATTGCTGACACAGGTTACACCATTAACTTCGGATTCGGCAAAGAAGACAGCGTTTAATAAAGATTTATGTGAGTTGTTTGTTGCTTGCAATATTCCGTTCAATCAACTGAATAACTCAGTATGCCAAAATTTCTTAAAAAAATATTGTTCGAATCAGGTAATACCTGAAGAGTCTACGATTCGAAAGAACTACCTGCCCGCTATCCACGAAGACGTATTAAGTGAAATTCGTGCAGATCTTCAGAACAATTTACTCTGGATATCAGCAGATGAAACTACGGATTCATGTGGACGATATATAGCGAATTTGATAGTTGGAAAACTAACAAAGGAACCCACTATTCCCCACTTGGTGGCCTGTAAAATCCTGGAAAAAACCAATTATTCAACTGTTGCACGTTTTATAAATGATTCCATAAAATCATTGTTCCCCGATTCCTCCGCTGATGAAAAAATCTGCATATTTCTTTCGGATGCTGCGCCATATATGGTAAAAGCTGGCCAATCCCTGCAAACTTTTTATCCAAATTTACTGCACATTACCTGCTTAGCTCACGGGTTGCACCGCCTTGCAGAAGAGATAAGGCAAAACTATGGGAATGTTAACAAATTGATTTCCTCTACAAAAAAAGTGTTTTTGAAAGCACCGTCGCGTGTGCAGGCTTACAAAGAGCAATTGCCAAATCTAGCATTGCCGCCAGAGCCTATAATAACTCGGTGGGGTACCTGGCTAAAGGCGGTGTTATTCTATTCTGAAAATTTTGAGGCCGTGAAACAAGTAGTCGATCAATTTGACAGTTCTGAAGCGATTGCAATTCAATCAAGCAAGCTGGCATTTGAAGACGCATCCATTAAACAGAATATCGCCCTCATCTCAACACATTTCCACAAGTTACCAGATGCCATAGAAAAATTGGAAACAAAAAACCTTCCTCTATTTAAATCAATAGAAATACTGGAAACAATGATTGAACTCGCCAACTCCCTTCCTAATTCAGTAGCAGAAAAGGTTCGCACAAAGTTGAACGATGTTTTGCGCAAAAACCCAAGTCTTCAAGACCTGAAGAACATTAATGCCTACATCAACGGCACAGGTCGTGCCCTGCCTGAACAGGTTACTCCAGAAATGGCGCCAAATTTTAAATATTGTCCAATGACATCAGTTGATGTGGAGAGGTCGTTCTCGGCGTACAAATTGATACTGGGTGACAAACGTCACAAATTTGAGCTCGAAAATTTGGAAAAATGCTTAATTGTATATTGCCACAAAAACTATACTTAATTTTAAGAGAATTTCGCTGTTTTTGTACAATCTTTGATTAAAATATATAAAAATAATAATGGTTTTTTGATTTTGTATTGTGCATATTTAAGGCATATTAGTCGTTTTTAGTGCTTATTTCGGCCTTTTTTAGTGCATATTTGCATGCATATTTTGGCATTTTGTTAGTGCATATAATCCGATGTCTAATTATAATCAATAATTCTTCAACGAATTCTGATAAAAACTCGTTTGCGTTGATAGGTTTGCCTTTTCCATAGTACATGCCAATTATCATTGGCTTACTGTCATGATTATTAACATTAAATAGAATAGGCCAAAATTCATTTTTAGATGACTTGAAAATTGGTAAACCATCAATGTTAATATTAATAGATATATTATGGCTTCTATCTGTGTCGGAAAATAATTCTTGTAAGCATTCTTTTAAACCATTATGCCAATATTGTCCACCTGAAATATCCAGAAGAGCCATCTTGCAACAGAGGCGCTTCTAAAGTGCCAAATAGACTATGAAAAAAAATCAGAAACTGTTCGACTGATTCAGTCCGTTCCGACTAGATAGAACTCTGTTTTCTACATGCTGAAAAGGCTTTTAAAAATACAGGAAGCCGTGCAGGCAGTCATCCCAAATTTAAAAGTTGATTTACCCATATTGACTAGCAAAAAGTGTTACACATTATGACACTGCGAAAAAAATAATTGCCAATGAAATTTAACATGTCATTTCATATGAAAAAAAACATCATTTCATGAAATTAAAAATAAAAGTAGCAATGATTTGCATGCCTAGTATGGAAGTCTAAAAAACAATTTCTTGCATTTTTGCCCGTCACAAGGCGTGTTTGAAACTTAATGCAGCGAGTAGTATAACCATTTGGTAGTGGTTAGAGGGTATCATTGAAGAAAAACTTGGTATAACAGATTATAATATTAGATGTAGTGATGGCACAGTGGTACATAGGCACATCGACCAGATAAAATTAAAATCCAAGGAAACTGGTAATTTAGAACAGGAAAATAGTAACCAATCAGAGTGCGCAAGTAAGCAAGGCTTACTAGGGTGGCCACAGTTGCCGGTGGAGTCGGCGGAGTCGGCCACGTCTGCGGGCTCGGCATCGCGGTCCGCGTCGGGTGACCATGAGTTAGTCGTCGGGGTGGACGGCAGTGGCTTGAATTTAAATAGCGCAGGGTCGTCCGCCAGTGAACGCCGCTACCCCTTAAGGGAGCGGAGACCACCACAAAAGTATGGTTTCACGTAATGTTTTATTATTGTTATCTAGTTAGAAAAAATAGATATATCTGGGTTAAGATTTAATTAAGTATTAAGTGCATTTGCATTACTTTATCGAATGAATGTTGTGTAACAATATTTAGATTTTTAAATACATTTGTTCTTTCTGTATAAAATTATCGATTACTGTGTATAACACCTCCCTTGTATGAAATAAAATGGGTAGACTCACTTACTCCTTTTAAATACGGATACGCGAATGTTGTACTGTCAGTCTGCTAATAAACGTGTAATAAGGTTAACCTGTGTCTGATTTCTCAGTGGTAATACTTTTTTTACTAGTATTTCTTAAGATTTTGAAGTAAAGTGTAAACGCCTAATCAGAACCCATGTATGTTCGACCCCTCCGATGAACTAGTTTTCTGTGATTGAGGTATAATAGCATAACCTTAAGCTAGTACATAAGCTGTTCATAGGGAATTGGTCATTGTAAATTCAGTTGAGCAAAGATGCCACAGGAAGTAGGTATGAACGTAGGTATTCTTTCTTTATAATATTTTTCGACCTCCTCAGCCGAAACACATTTCCCGCCGTGACAGGTAATTGAAATTTTGCTCTTTTCTTCACATTCAAATCTCCTTGCCTTATTTCTTCTATGTAGCTAATTGAACTTGTACAGATTCGCTAACGTCTGGCTGAGACGTGTACGTTGGTAGTTTGTTTATAACAGTAGCGGGTGAAAGTGGTTGTAAGCCACATCTCCAAAATCCAGCTTTTACATTATCAAAGGACGTACCTACTATGAGATCTAGAGACTTTTTGAGCAGCTAGGCAAAGAGAGGCTTTGGAAGTGCTTGTACCTTTTTACCCGACTGCGGAAGGAGGGTTATGTTTTTCGAGAGTATGTTTGTATGTATAATTATTTGGCACGCCCTACAGCCCAAACGACTAGACAGTTTTTGACAAATGAGGTGTCGTTAAATTTGACAAAATTGTGAGAATGACATAGGCCATATAAATTGTTTGGCACGCCCTACAGCCCAAACGGCTGGACAGTTTGTTACATATATAAATCCTTACCGTAAAAAGTATTCACATACAATTCCATTTTGATCATTTATCAGTAATTAACTGCACTAAATAACTAAACATAAACAGTAATTGACCGAAACAAATAACCTGATGCTTTGACAGTGACAAACTCCCATAGACTAGCTATTTTATTAGTTTATTATTTAAACGTCACTTTCAGGCTCACGGGACTTTGTGTCAATTTTATGGTTAGTCCTTTTCTTATAGCTCAGTTATTTTATCAACAATCTGTGTTGATGTTTATTGGTTTTATCTGTTAAAATTTGATTTTGTCATACTCATTACCATGGTTTATCATAATAGATTACTTCGAAATTTCTAAATTGAGTTTTGTTTCGTCTTGTGAACTGACTTGGCTGTATGGACTGAGGTCCTGTGCTATTTACCTATAAAAAGTAATTTTGTTTTCAACTTGCCGGAACTATGACGTTTCTTCCTTATTCTCGAACATCCGAGAACAAAACTTCCAAAATCCGGGGTAGTTGAGCTGACCATATAAATAGGGCGAAGCGGTCTTCAAGGCTCTTTTCCTCTGTCGCCTTCAGAAGACTAAGTTCATCTCCAAGTCATCCGAGCATCGCTGACTAACCTGTGTGAAAAGTGTGAAGCCCTTGTACAAAGTTTCCTGCTTAGGCCATCACACATTTATCCGCAAGTTGTTCTCAAGTTATTATCGTGAGTATTCTTTTCTTACCCGTTTTGGGTTTACTTTGAGATCATTTTGGTGTCTCAATGACCCCTGATAGGTTATGTGTTCATAGTTGCTTTCTATTCCTAGGATCTGGAGGCGTAGAACTACCTTTTATACCCTTGTGTGGCGTGGGATCAGCACCGACAGGTTGCCCTTCTGCCCTTACATACTCTCCAAAAACCCCTTACAGGTAATTTTTATACTTTTAATTTTTTATGAGGGTAGATTTGAGTTGTAAAATGTACTTAACTCTTATTAGCAACTAAATTCAATTGTTTTCAAGTGTTTTACTAGTATTTAGCATTCAACCTTCCGTCCAAGTACCCTTACAACAGTTTTTTTAATAATTTAAAGTAATTTGGTACCGTCTCGGGTAACCATTTTAGTACTGGGTGTGAACAATTTTCAAAGTAGGTTATTTGTCACATTCCAGGGGTTTTTTTTACCTCCTTACTGAAGTCTGCGTTTGGCCCTCGGCTTGCGCAGAGCCACGTGTACCACCGGCTACTCGTCCTACCTTCTGTGTTGCATCACATTACCCGCAGAGGAAAGTTCTATCTTTTTAATATTAGTTAATTTACCTGTTTTGGGAGGCCCGCCCTTAAAATAGTGTCTGGCGCCCTACCTTTTTCTTACCTTGTTGTGCGTGACCTTTCTCCAACGCTCGGTAAACCCAACTATCTTGCCCGCGCTCTACCCATGAGCTAAGCCATATTTTTATTAATTTATGACTTTATTTAATTATAATTTTCTATTTCTTGACATTTGGTTGTTGTTTAATAAAAATGTTAAATAAATATTATTAATACCAAACTTTTTTTTTATTTAACAAAACTTAAGATTCAGACAGTCGCAAGTACACTGCTTTTTGCTCGGGCCAATATCAAATGACTAGGATGCCTATGGGTTTGAAAACCAGCCCTAGCTCATTTTCGCTAATGATGACAATGGCAATGACAGGTTTAAATTATGAAAAGTGCTTAGTATACCCAGATGACTTAGTTTGCTATAGTCGAGATTTGGCAAGTCGTATTAAAAATCTTCAAGACATATTTGAAAGATTACGGAAAGTGAATTTAAAATTGAACCCCCAAAAATGTTTTTTTTTTACAAAAAGAACTTTTATATTTGGGTCATGTTGTATCGTCAGGTGGTTATACCGGATCCAAACAAAATAAGCATTGTTAAAAATTACCCCGTTCCCACAAAAACTGACGAGGTTAAGCGATTTGTAGCCTTCGTTAACTACTACAGGAAATTTGTACCCAATTTTGCCACTAAAGCCTATCCATTGAATAGTTTATGTAGGAAAAATATAACGTTTAAATGGGATGACGAATGTCAAACATCATTTGAAGCTTTAAAAAATGCCATCATTTCACACTATGTTTTGCAATATCCGAATTTTTCAGAAAATAATCAGTTCATTTTACAAACCGATGCATCAGGTTATGGCATTGGATCAGTTTTGTGTAACAATGATGGAAGGCCCGTAGCCTATGCCAGTAGAAGGCTCAATAAAGCAGAAAAAAGATACCCAATTATCGAAAAAGAGTTACTTGCGATTGTGTGGGCAGTAAAACATTTTCGGCCATACTTATATGGACGCAATTTCAAAATTCAAACAGACCATAAACCTCTCATTTACTTATTCGGGATGCGCGATCCCTCCAGTCGTTTAATGAAATTTAGATTAATATAAGAGGAATATGATTTTGTGCTTGAGTATTTAAAAGGTAAAAATAATGCAGCAGCGGACGCACTCTCTCGGTTGCAAATAACGTCTGAAGAGTTAAAGGAAATGAGCGAGGATACTATGAATGTTATGACGCGAGGTCAAAGGTTAAGACAAGCCCGGGATGCTATTATTTCTAATAACGATTGGCCTGATTAACCAAAAGTTGTAGAAATACATAGTAAACCGAAGCACTCTGCAGAATTACGTTTTATAAGCGCTTATGAATTAAATCGATATCGTAATGTAAAACAAATACAGTTAGAGAGTAAATGTTTGGCTTATGTGTCGTCGATAAATATTATTTTCATTAATTGGGCTTCTCGATCGCAACTGACGCCAGACGAATTTGTGAGAGAGCTAAATGAATTTTGTGAAAAAATTAATATGAAAGAAGTATACTTCATAAAAAATGAGAATAATAATATATTTATTGAGAAAGTAGTGAAAGAAATAAAGAATGTAAGTAAATGGTTCGGACCACGAATATGCATTTTAAAAGATATAAAAAGAATACTTAATAAAGACGACCAAAGAGTAATAATTAACGACTTCTATCTTTTGCCCACAAGTGGCCACGCGGGCATAAGACGGATGGTAAATAATATTAAAAAATATTATTTTTGGCCTAATCTTGAAGCTGATGTTACTAAATTCGTGGATTAAGTGGAGTGGAGTAATTTCGTGAATGTTACTAAAGATGTGATAAGTGCCAGAAACAAAACATACGTCACACTATACAAAAGAGCTAATGGCTATTACTTCTACGGCAAATACAGCCTTTGAAAAGATTTATTTAGATATCGTAGGTCCTCTGGACAGAGATAACAATAATTATGCATATATTTTAACTATACAATGTGAGTTAAGTAAGTATATTGAAGCGTATCCTTTATTTACAAAAAGCTCAAATGAGGTAGCTAGGAATTTTGTTAACCAAAGAAATAGCAACGGATCGAGGGACAGAGTTTTTGTCGCAGACAATGAAAGAGGTATGTAAACTTTTACACATTAACCAACTGCAGTCTACAGCTTACCATCATCAAAGTATTGGAGCCCTGGAGAACTCTCACAAGCATATGGGTAATTACTTACGAATACAAACTGAAAACCATACTGAAGCATGGAGCACCTGGCTTCCTTTTTGGTGTTTTTCGTACAATACTTCGGTGCATACGCAAACTCAGTCAACCTTTTGAATTAGTCTTTGGCAAAAATGTACTTTACCATCTAACTTAAACTCGGGATCGGTAGACCCCTTATACAACTTAGATAGTTATCCATTAGAATTAAAGTATAGAATTCAAATGTCACAGAAAGAAGCACGCGATAACCTAATTAAAAGTAAGATAAATAGGAAAATTAAGTATTATCGTAATATTAATCCTGTAACATACAAACCAAACGACGTAATTTTAATAAAAAATTAAACTGGTAATAAGTTGCAAAGCCTTTATTCAGGTCCATACAAAGTTGTGAAAGATTATTCACTAAATGTAGAAATTATTAAGGACAATAAAAGTTATGTTGTTCACAAACAAAAATAGAACAAAATTGTATTTTCCACCAGATTAGATTTATATTAATATTATTACCTATGTGTAACCTTGTTATAAGTACCAATGTTTACTCAAAATGTATGTTCAAATGTAATCATAAAATTAATATTGTGTAAACAATTTAAAATGTAATCGTAAACTAAAATAAAAAAATATTATTTTAATAAACAGATACCTGCTTAAGTAAAGGTATTTAGACAAATAAAATAAATGTTTTCATATTCATTTATTTTATTTTTTTGAATGCGATGAAGATGAGAATGTATAGGTTAAGTATAGTATGAAAACTATGTACTTATGTCTTGAACCTTATATAAAGATCATATACTCTTAAAATATAGTCAGTATTTAATCATCATTCGTGAGTTTCATTTGTTATCCAAATCCCGACACTATAGCTCTGTCATTGATTAGTGAAAGAGGGAATACGGAAAAAATGACTAAAAGAAAAAGATATGCTGTGTGGGTTTATTTTAATGAAAAAAAGTCCGCTTGCAGAAAGTTTAACAAAGCGGTGTGTAAATGCTGTAATAAGGAATTAATGAGCTTAGTAGCAAGAATGAAAAAGCATTTGGAAACATGTGTGACAGAAATGGACCGCAATCGTAACACAAGCACAGACGAAGTCGGTGGCGTGAGCGACAGCGGTGCCGGGAGCGCAGGTAAGATGTTACTTTCAGTCTCTTCACACCAAACTCGCTGACTTGTCGGCTTTCGGCGCTTTCTTAACGGAGTGTTCAGATTGGCGCGGTATGTGATCTATGGGTATCCGCTATCGGCGCAACGCGCCGCCTGTATCAATACCTACCTTCGATTCTTGTTTGTCGTACTATTTATTTGTCTTGGTTTATGTGGTAGGTACTTATGGTTTAACAATACAAAAATCAGGTATCGTAGGTGCTAAGCGGTAGCGGATACGCATCTTAACATGCCACATTGTAGGAAACTTTTTTTCCAAAGACTGAAAGACATAATATATTTTTAAGACTAAGTAACATTACAGATAGATATGTTATGAAGGTTACTTTTTATTTGTTGTAGAAGTCAATGAAAATGCCTCTGTGTCTTCTCAGTATTCTGCTAGTTCCTCATCTAAAGCAAACCAGAGCGCTGGCATAGGCCAAGAAAAACTAGACGAATACGTGATAAAAACAAATGCTACGCAAAAACATATTTTTGATTTGCAAGTTGCGAAATATTTTTATGCTACTAACACTCCTTTTCGGCATGCGGAACACGAGGAGTTTAAAAAACTGATAAGTATGTTGCGTCCTGGTTACGTTCCTCCAAATCGATTTGATATTGGTGGCAAGCTGCTCGATGACATTTTTAAGGAAGAACAGAACAAATGTAAATCAGATTCAGAGAACAAAACTGTCTGCTTGTCAATTGACGGATGGTCTAACATACGAAACGATCCTATCGTATGCTCGTGCGTCACAACCAATGATGTAAAAACCCTCTTGGTTGATACTATTGATACGTCCGACCATCATCACACTGCCCACTACTTAGAGACTGTGGCAAAAGCAAGTATACAGAAAGCAGAAAAACTGTATAACTGCAAAGTTAGAAGTGTTGTGTCAGATAACGCCGCCAATATGACAAAAATGCGCAGACAGCTTGAAACAAACAGTGGTGACGATGATGGCGCGCAATTTAATATTCCTATAGTGACATACGGATGTTCAGCGCATATTCTAAACTTACTGGCTAAAGATTTAGAAATTCCAAATGCTACAGGACATGTTCTAAAAGTCATCAAATACTTCAGAAATAATCATTTTGCGCATGCTAAATATTCACTCACCAAGGCAAATAGTTTAGTAATGCCCCAAGAAGTCAGATGGAATACACTGTGTGATTCACTAAAGAGCTATGTTAAAACTGGCCGATATTAATGCAAATAGCAGATGAAAATAAAGATGATATTAGCCACGACATCAAAAACCTCATACAAAATATGAGTATTAAAAGACATGCAGAGGATCTTGTGGCACGACTGGAGCTAATATCTAAAGCTTTAGACAAGATTCAAAGCGACAAGTGTACTATTTCTGATAGCGTACTTATCTGGAAAGAATTAGTAGATCAAATGGAAGATTCATTAAACATTATCCAAATGAAGATTGTCATGAATCGTTACAGACAAGCCATGACACCGCCTCATTATTTAGCATACGTGCTAAATCATAAACTGCCTCAGGAAAGATCGACGACCGGTGAAAGTGATGCAGCATTAAAATTTCTGCAAGAAAATTATGGAGAGAGTAGTTTAATGAGTAGCATTATTCGTTTAAATGCCAGAGTTGAGCCACACTCCTGTAAAGACAGGAGTGTTAATCGATAACAAAGTCATACAGAAAACCGCCCCGACTAATTGGTGGGTAGCAATACATACTATGAAAAAATTTATAACCGAAGAAGAATAAGAAATAATCAAGCAACTGCTAAGTGCAGTTGCTTCTTCTGCTGGGGTGGAAAGAATTTTTTTCGGCGTTCAATTTAGTGCACAGCAAAATAAGAAATAGATAAGGCACCGAGAAGGCAGCTAAATAAGTCTTCCTTTTGAAGGGACTAAATTCTAAAAAATAAAATCTATATATGAGAAACTAAGTTTATCAATACTTACTAGTAAGTAAAGTAAGAAATGGTATTATGTTCCTTTTTATCTTTTAAGTTTTGACTTCCCTTGTTATTTTTTTATAAAACAATATAAACCAAAATACGTTGTTTTCTTTAAATTAATAACTGACTATTAAATTAATAAAAAAGACAAGAAAGTACAAAAAAATCTGATTTAAATCAAATAAATCCGATTTAAATCACCGATTAATTTGATTTCTTTTAAAAAGACATGATTTTTATCAACCCTGTTTTTTTGTATTATAGGTATAGATAGCGCTATTTCTTTCCTTACTGGCATATTTCACCCACTCTTCGAAAAACTCTCTTTTCGACAGATTAAAACTTCTTTCTAAAAAAATTATATATGTTGAGCAAAAAACGAGCAAAAGTTTTTGGTTTTAAAATAGTAAGAAAGGGTATATCTTTCCTTTAGAATAAAAACACGGTCGGGGATAGCGGGAGATTTTACTTATTGTCTAATGAATTCAAAATATGCTAAAAAAAACCTGTTTCACATAATTGCAAGTGATTCAACTCACCATAATACTCTGTAATACATGAATCAAGTTGTTTAGAAAATAGTACTCACCCTTACAAACCGAATCCATAACTACAAATCACCAAATTTAAAGAAAACAACTGATTACAAGCTATCTCGTTAAAAGCGAAAATGCAACTAATTTCGTGCATTTCCGTAAGTTTTTTACATACTTACTCTCATTACCCAAGTTTACAAAGACGGATGCCAATTTAATAGGCATTTATGCTATAAGTTAACTACCCTCACTAATCTCACTTGGAAATTTTAATGTTGTTTTTGTCCAGCTAGCTTGTTCTAGGCGATATACAGTGCATTGATGGCATTTCTTATTCCAGTTGTAGAGTGCGCACCTGCATAAATGCAGCGCTGACTGCCTCGTTGGTCTAGTGGTCAGCACGCTGGGTACTATCCAC
The DNA here is from genome assembly GCA_949316185.1 of Pyrausta nigrata. Classification (NCBI taxonomy): domain Eukaryota; kingdom Metazoa; phylum Arthropoda; class Insecta; order Lepidoptera; family Crambidae; genus Pyrausta; species Pyrausta nigrata. Next base: position 27,516 of record CASGGK010000003.1, read on the forward strand.
GAGGTCCCGGGTTCGAATCCCGGGTCGGGCCGAGAGTGTTTGGGTTTTTCTGTCTTGAAATTACTCAGACACAGCTCCGGAGTCAGGAAGTTGGTGGTGTTAACACCCCCGTGCCTCGGAAAGCACGTTAAGCTGTTGGTCCTGCGCCTGATCTCTCTACGGTCATGTCGGTCTGCCGTCTCACCGAATTATGAGAGTGAAGGAACAGAGAGCGCACCTGTGTATTGTGCACACACTTGTGCACTATAATATGTCCCGCAGTTGGCTAATCTCTGTTGAGATAGGCCGCCGTAGTCGAAATCGGCTAGGAGGACATCAAATGCAGCGCACACAGTTTTGTACTTTGATTACAAGTAGTTATAGGTTAATTATTCCTGTGTCGCTGGCAGTCGCTCGTTAGCTCTAGACTTTACTGGGCGCGTTTAGGCGTCCCAAATAAATGAAGTATATCTGAACACGCATTATTATTTGGGGTCACTCGAACCAACCTTCTGATTAGAGGCTTAACTTCTAAAGTGGTGACCCCCGACGTGAGTTCATTCGTGAGTGAGTCCGAACGTCAACACGAGCAACCCGGGAGTTGGAGTAGTCAGCCTGCCAACCGGCGGGGCCTCCAACCCAGGGCCAGCGCCAATGCCCGCCAACGTCGCACCTTAACTGCCGGGAGCACCTTCTACTTCGAGATTCGACTCAGTAGCGTTGTCATCAAGGCTTTCCGAGTTCTGGACGGACCAACCTCGTGTGTGGTTCATTCGCACGGAAGCAATACTAGCACCCAAGTGCTAGTATTGCTTCCGTGCGAATGCGGGCTTTGGGGATGAAGCAAAGTTTGAACTCATCATCTCCAAACTCAACAAGGACGTGATCGCTCAAGTCACCGACATCCTGATTAGTCTCCCAGCCATAGGAAAATACGACTCCCTCAAACATCGTTTATTGGCAATTTACGAAGAGTCACATAATCGGCAAATTGAGAAACTAATCAGTGTGATAGAACTGGGCGACCAAAAGCCTTCCCAACTACTGCGGCGTATGAAGGAGCTCGCCACGGACAAGTTCCAAGACGACACACTTAAAGTACTGTGGCAAAACCGCCTGCCATCACAAGTTCGTGTCGTGCTCGCAGTGTCCGAGGGCAAGGATCTCGAGAGTCTGGCAGCCATCGCTGATAAAGTCGCCGAGGTAACGAGACCGACTCACATCGCAGCAGTCAGCCAGCAAGCCAACTCGACCTGGATGCCTATAGGCTGAATTAGGTGCTCGCTGTCGTTACCGAAATTAACTTTGATGGACGGGATGTCGGTTTCATACATTTGGTCGCGTATGCCATTCAGCCCTCGGCACGTTTCTCACCTTGGCTTGGGTGGGATCTTTAACAAGCTACTACCCCATTTACACGTCAATATACATCGTTATGCTAATATCCATCATAAAGTTCCAGTTCAAATCTTCTGGCTCCATCATCAGATCAGCTCGATAGTACCATATTATTGTATTCAGACCTTGAAACCTAATCGTGGTCAAAGTTCATTTCGTGGTCAAAATTCATTACAAGACCTTTTTAACAAGTCCAAACACGGCTATAATACGATCATTCATCATTAAGTTCCAGTTCATATCTTCCAGCTCCATTATCAGATCAGTTCAACAGTACCATATTATTGTATTCAGACCTTGAAACCTAATCGTGGTCTAAGTTCATTACAAGACCTTTTTTACAAGTCCAAACAAGGCTAAGATACGATATTTCATCATGAAATGCTTGTGCCTATCTTCCGGCTTCATCATCAGACCTTGAAATCTAATCATAGTCAACGTTCATTACAAGACCTTTCTAACAAGTCTAAACACGGCTATAATACGATCATCCATCATGAAGTTTCAGTTCATATCTTCCGGCTCCATCATCAGATCAGCTCGACAGTACCATGTTATTGTATTGTCATCAAAATCACATACAACTGCCAATTTTCATAACGCTACGATCTTTAGAAGATGGTTAAATTAGTTTTCCTAGATTTGATTACATAGTTACATACATACAGGTCGACCTAATAAAAGCGTGTTAAAAAAGAAATGCACTATATCTTTCCTCACCGTTAAAATGAAAAATAGTATGTTTAATTCGGGTGAAAGCACTAATTTTACTCTCGAGCTATTGGCAGAAACTTCTCGAGTGAAATGGGTCAGTTTCTCCCTTGTATAACAATCTACTACATTCATTTCATACGCCTACATTGTACCTACCAACATTGTTTTTCTTTTATTATATGTTTGTAAAGTGTTTTCTGGTTGCAATAAAGAGTATCTATTCTCTATTTCATGTGTGAGAGCAAGAGGAGGGGCCAACGACAACCCTTCTGCTCTTTATGTTATGTTTTCTATGCGAAAGTTGCTATTTCCTAACAGCGTCAGACCAAGCATTAATGTTAACTGCACAAATCCGGATAGTGAAAATTCTGCAACACTAGAGATTCGAAGTGCCAAAAGATCGATCGTGGAAGACAATAACATTACAGAAGAAAATGAGACAGATACTAGTGATCTTCTTAGAGTTATCACTTAGTGGGCAAAACCGATTTATCTGACTATAAAAATAATATATTGTACTGCCCTCTTGAGACCCCCGGTATCACCTAAGTACAATTAATAAAATTAATTTTGCGCCATCTAGCGAAAAACGTGATAACTATCAATAGATTTATGAACTAAATAGTAGTGGTAGTGGCTATGGCAAATTTGCACTGTTTTTACCAGTGTTTACGTTTCTTTGAATGTAATTGTTTTTGCGTGCACCGACATGGCGACTAATCAGCAAGGTAAATAAAAGTTCTATTGTATTTTTGGTGTATTTTTTTACTATATTCAATTGTTATTACGTTTACGTTTACATAACATTCAATGGTTACGAGTAAGTGAAAAAACAGTGATAAAAAATAACTGTTAAATTCTTTCATTAAAAGGTTTTTTAAATCGTATCACCCATGAAACTAAGGGCACTGAACATTTAAAAACTGTATTTTTTCAGGTTTGAGAGACAATCAAATTTCGGACTTGCTATTGAACCTGGACGAGTTTGATTGCGAGGAAATCGACGAGGATGAACTGGATGAAGAACTTCAGGTGGATTTTCAAGGTATTGTCGAAGATGCGGTACCTCGTGAACCCGAAAGTGAATGGAATGAGTGTGATGAAGAGCCCCTGGCAAACATGGCTAGTGAATCACATCGCCCTGCTTTTCGGAGCGCTATTAATAGGCCTTTAACGTAGGAGCCCTCAGGAAACTTCAATAATACCCAAGGGTTTTACTGAATCAAGATTCAGACCCCTACCTTCAATAAAAACATCTCATGAATACTTCTCTAGCGTTCATCCTATATTTTCGAAAGAATTTCAAATTGTACTAACTTATGTAGCGTGCTCCAGACTGGCAAGTCAATGAAGCCGGCAACTGTCAAAGTGGCGCTAGTATAGCTTGTTCCCATTAAAAATGTTTGCAGTATGTAATTCGTGGTTTTATTTAAGTTTATTCAAAAATGACGAATTGTTGTGTCAATAAAGACAATAAAATGCGAGAACTCTGGCTCAAAGCAATTCGTCGCATAAAATTGACACCTATAAATAAATCTAGGTTATGTCCGAAACATTTTCAGGAAAGTGATTACATAAGAGTTAGTAAATACACAGGTAGTTAACTTACAGGTTGCTAACAACAGAAACAACTGCAAACATACCATATAGATATTCATACCCGTGCTTTTGTATTCTTTCAGGAGTGGAACATCAACATAAATATTTGAATGAATGTGCCATACCAACGATTTTTGCATGGAACACGAAGCCACGTGTTCAAACAAGGAGCTTGAAAACAAAATTGTCTCAGGATATGCCATCAACTTCCTCTCAAAATCTTGATGATTTTGAGCCACTTGAACAAAATGAAGAATGTGCTAATGTATTTCAAGAGATAGAACTTCATGAATCTGACACAAACTATCCAAGATCATTGGACAAGTCTTATAAAACCTGCGGGACACAAACTTCAAATACATTAAGATTGTTTTCTACGAAACTTTACTTACAGATGACGAAACTGTTATTATACTGGACAAGAAACTTACTCAAAATTTATGTTTGTTTTGAGTACACTTTTGCCAATGGCACATGACTTAAAATACCGTTGGTGCAGAGTTGTTGGGTTATCTGTAGAAGATCAATTATTAATGTTATAATAATAAAATTAAGAAGAAACAAACCCGACTTTAAAATTAGTAAAATGTTTGATGTAAGCAAAACTGAAGTGTCTAATGTAGTAGTAACTTGGATCAACTTTGTCAGTGACATGTGGAGTTTGATTGATATTTGGCCTACCAGAGAGATGGTAAATTTTTACATGCCAGATAGCTTTCAGAAGCACTATGAATTCACAAGAATTATTATAGATGGAACAGAGATTCTAATACAAAAACCAGGTCAGCCAGATGCTCAAAAAGCTACTTTTAGCACATATAAACAAAAACACACTAAAGTTCTTGGTTGGTGCTTCACCAGGAGGTTTATTTACCTATTGCTCTGAAGCTTACGCTGGATCTGCAAGTGATCGCCAAATTGTGGAGAGGAGCAAACTCTTTCAACTGTGCGAAAAGGGAGACAGTATTATGGCTGACAGAGGCTTTAATGTACAGGATTTATTTGCCAGTAAAAGCATAGGTATAAATAATCCTTCCTTCTTGAGAGGGCAATCTCAAATACCTGGTGTTTTGCTGAAGAATGACCAGAAATTAGCGAATCAAAGAGTACACATAGAAATACTCATAGGGTTGACTAAAACCTATAAATTATTAACCAGTGAACTCAACCAATTCTATGTACCACTAGCCTCAAAAATATTCTTAATATGTTTTATGCTATGTAACTTCAGAGAAGGAATTGTAAATAAAAGACATAAATAAAAGGATATGTATAACCTTATTTATCAATTTATTTATTTTGCTATTTTATGGTAGTTATAATAGAAATATTTTTCAAATAGGGCTTCTTGAACATATTGTGTATAAAAGTTGTCTAAATTTGCCAACATATTGGCTATGAACACCTCATCTCTGCTCACATATACCACTTTTAAATCTTTGTAGGTATACACAATTAAATTGCAGTTAAGGTGATATCAGACGGTTCATTTTTTGTTCATTTTCACCTTTCATTCGGTACATTTCACTCGAAATGAAATGTCTGAACAAAAAATGAAACACGAGTGCCGAATGAATTCATTAGTGAACCGATCCAACAGTGTTGGATATTGGCATCCGGTATCTTTCATTCCCACTCCGAATGAACGAGAAATGAACGGTCTGAACACTGAGAGAACGTTCATTCGGATTCGGCCATTTTGTTTCGAGTCCTGTAGCCGACGGACATCACGTTGTCGACGAAGTTATATTTTTTTCTGTGTGTTATTATATTGTTTTCATGCGGCAAAATGGTGTTCAAGTGGAACGATCAAAATACATTACTTTTTTTGGAGAACTTTAAAAATTATCAATGCCTTTGGAACCACAAAATTGATGAATACAAATACCGAACAATGCGGGCAAACTCTATAAAATCTCTAATCAGTGATTTAAACTTAGAGATTACTGAAGAAGATATTAAACATAAAATAAAAACGATAAGGACCCGGTATACAACAGAATTAACCAAAATAAAGCAGTCTACTAAAAGCGGTTGCTCTTCTGACGATGTCTATGTACCGACCCTATACTGGTTTAAACATGCAGAATTTTTAAGCAGTGTATGCGTCCCACGGCAGAGTACATCAAGTCTCGTAAGTAGAATCTTTTATCAATCCATACTAATCCATATCCATAATATTAATCCATATCCTAGTAACTCTGTCTGTCTGTTCGATAAGCGACTACTACGTGAACAAAAGCTAGGTAGGTACCTACTTAATACTTATACTCAAACAAAAACAACGTATATGAATTGTATAGGTTTATTCAGTATTATTACATCATATTCTTCTTATCATGTTCCATTGCCATGGTACAGTGCATGAAGTGACGAACTTTTCTGCATATACGTCACGCACGCGGCGGGCATTTTCACTATGATTTCTTGCATTGGTTGGTGGTAAATCGCTTAATTCTAAAGATGGCACTTCTCGCCATTCTCCAGGTACAATGGACCCTGTGACCCAATCCTCAGTTTCCAGTGATCGTTGTTGCACGTAGTCCACTGTAGTTTTTCTGAGCCAATTATGTAATGCACACGTCGTTTTAACAAGTTGTTCAACTTTTTGCACTGACAATGGAATCGCCTTTTCATAGATTCGAAATTTTGATACTAATATTCCAAAAGAGTTTTCGACCACTCGTCGAGCTCTTGACAACCGATGATTAAATATTTTGTGTTTATCGCCAAACTCTCTTCTAGTATTATATGGTTTCAAAACATCCGTCCGCAAAGGAAAGGCATCATCTGCGACGATTACGCCTTCCTTTGGGAAATTTAGAAGATTCGACAACAAAGCTTCATTCAGTGTTGATTTATTAAAGACGGATGCATCATTTGCCCTTCCGTTTGTCCCAACATCTATATAAATAAAATTATAATTCGCATCTACTACTGCAAATAGATGAATACTAAAATTATTTTTGTAGTCGAAATATTCAGAGCCTGAACTTCCTGGGCATCTTATATTCACCAATTTTCCATCCATTGCACCACAACAGTTTGGAAAGTTCCATAATCTATAGTAGTCTTCCATTATGTTATTCCATTCATGTTGACTTCCAGGAACCTGTAATAATAAAAGTGTCAACATTTTAATTACAGGATGCACCACAGACTCAAAATGTAGACTCTGCTGAATCTGAGCAGACTCAAGCTGGCAGTGAGGAACAGAAGACGCCAAATTCTGAGATTAGTAAGAATGGAAGTAGTGAACTGATGACTCCTTCATATTCTCGAAAGCCAACAAACGAGAAAAGGAAGATTGATATACCGATTGATAGAGCAATTAAAGAATTAAAAACTATAAGCGAGCAAGCCAAAGTCCAAACTGAAGATGAGTTTGATTTGTTTTGCAAAAGTTTGGCAGTACAACTCAAGAAAATGCCCTTGAACAGGGCTTTGATATGTCAGGAAAAACTTCAATCTGTGATGATTCAGGAACGGTTAACACAGATGTCACAATCATTTCCTGAAGTAATTTACTCGGACTCCAGCACTCCATCCCCATTTACTATCAACCAGTCGCCTCTATACCAAAATACAACACCGGAGTATAATTATAGTAACTACCTTGTCACCGAACAAGTTTATACGCAACCACAACCAGTGCCTGTACCCGTGAGTTCACCACAAGAGACCAATCAAGTCACAATTGTCCAAACATCCACCCAAGAGCAAGAAAACATACTCTCACAAGCTCTAAAAAGTATTATGTAAAATGTTGATTGTCTAAATTAAAATGTTTCAAGAAAATAACTTAATATTTTATTAAATATATATAACTGACCTTAATAACCTTTCCAAGGGCTGTCCAAATGGCTTCACATACTTCTTGAAAAAAGTAGGATATTGTATTTTGAGGTACTCTGTACAAAAACTCTAAACTTCCAAAACTATCACCTGTAGCCAGGTATCTCAGTACAATTTGAAGTTTTATCCGGGAAGGTATGCTATCTCTCATTAAAGTGTTTTCTTTCGTTATTAACGGAGCAACAAGAAGTAGAAGTTCTTCAAATTTACTTTCATCCATTCGAAGATGATTACAATATGAATCAGGATCTTCAACGGCTAGTTCTCTCAACAATGTATTGGAAGCTCCTAATAAATTTCTTCTTTCATCCAAGTAACAATTCAGGTTATAAAAAGGTCATAAACAAGTTCTAGAACCTTTTATAAAAACAACTGGTCACGGCTATTTGGCAACAACAACGTTATATTTAAGGATACAGAACTTCCTGGTGGCCGAAAGGGCCCAGCCCTGAGAACCTCCTGAGGACTAATAGGCCCTGACCAATTTAGAACCAATAAGCACTTGCTAGAACCTCTAAGCTGTTAAAACAACTTTTATGGGATTATCGTATGCCAAAAAATGACCTATTCACAACCTTGAGGTTACAAGAGTGACCAAGTTAGGACCTTATACCAGGTTATATTTTAGTTTTAACGTGGCCATTAAAGTAGCTTGCACGCTGTTTTTTTGGCATTCGAAATAACTAAAAAATATGCTATGAGGCATCGGCAAAAATAAATTCTAGACCAGTCAGTATTATTTTAGTTATAATTTGGTAATCAGATTCAAAATTATTTTTTAAAGTGAACGATTTGTAAATAAACAATGGCGACGTGTTTCAATGAAACTAAGTAATATAAAAATAATAGTTATTAAAATAAAATTAGGCAGGTAGGATGGGAAATAACTGTGTGCATACCAGTTTGTCGTCGAAAATGGGTATGATTTAGCTAAAAAACAAAAGCGCTCGCAATTTTATAAAAATTCATCATAATTTATTAAAAACTAAAATAACAAAAACTATAAGTTCTTTGCGAAATTGGTGCAAAATTCACTTTGAGTTTAACATGAGTTAATTTGATGTTCCTTTATAAATTAGTAATGTATTTCTAGTAAAATAAATAATTTCAGTAATTAATTGAAATGCGATTTCATTATTCAAAATGGAGTCCTGGTCTTTAATACTTACAAGCTGCAAAAAATGCTACTGAAAATGCTTGTAGGTTTCATAAAAAGCTAATGCACAACTATTAAGCATTTCACAGCCACAAAGGTCTCGTAAAAAGCTAAAGCTGCCAATAAGGCATTTCTCAGGGCTTACTAGCTGTTTTAATAACCATTTAGCCATATTGACGACCATTGTGCCATTGTTCGAGACCTCTAAGACTTGTATTAACGTGTTTAGTCCGCGTCAAGTGCTTGAGGACGAAGGTTGTGTCGCTTAATTGTTTTGGCTGTTAGAAATAAAAGAATACAGGCTGCTACAAATCAAGTTTTATTATTGCTGCGTTTTACCGGCCGATTATATAGGTTACTTTAATGGTATGGCCGCCAAAATTGTACATTTCTGTCCCTGTTGTGAAAATAACAAAATCCCCACACCTATTTTATTTATAATGATGACGAGTAAAGATCACTGATTGTTCAGCTTATTTTTTGTACTTACTTTTATGTAAAATTTAAGTTTTCTCAACGAAAGTGCCTCTGCAGCCGGCGCCGGCTACCAAAATTTTTCTGTTTGGTAGCCGGCACTGCACGCACATAGGTAGGTATGTTGGCACCATTATGAATATAAATTTTGCCGTTAGTCCTAAGACCGTGATGGCTCTGGTATGGGGCAATCCCGAATCCAGAAGCCCCGGGTTCGAATCCCGATGCATGCAGTTGGCTTTGTATGTTTTTTTTTTCAAGTTTCTTTTTTTAATACTATTCGGTGCGGGAGCGAGCGAAGCGAGCTCGGAAGATCGGAGCACCCCCGTCTCTGTTTTGTCAGGTTAAGGTTCGAAGCACTGCCTCTGCGCCGTTACTCTTCGTGGTTCTCCGTCAATCATAATTCATCACCTTTCTCATCTTAAATTAGTGCAAAATAGGCTATTTGACAATGTGAAAATCAATGTGTCCATTACTGTAATCAGTACTTATTATGAGTTTAAAAATGATTATTTATTATCAGAAGTTGAAAATAGTAATTATTTTCTGTAAAAATCCGTAAATAAAATCGGATTTTTTTTTACGTTTGTCACGTGACACAAAACGATCCTGATTGATCAGGTTTATAAGTGACGTCACTGGCTTGTAAACTTAGTTTGCTTTGTACTAATTATTATCTTTCGAAAAGGTTTCTAACTCATTTTGTTACATAAATTAATGTTAATGTCTAAATCCAATCGCACTTTGGTTTTTGTTTACAAGAAATGTATGTGGCTCATGAATGCCACAGATCATAGCACAAGCTAGTGACGTCACTGACACCATTGCATCGCCATATTGTCAAAGTAGCATTTTGGCGCGCTATTTGAATATTGAATTTTCATTTTGATATTTTTCAGCAAATATGTGCAATAATTAAAAAATACAACTTTTACTGGGTTCCTTAAGCACTACTTAATAATATAAAATAGATTTTATAACATTGAACATAAGGAACTCGTAATATACATAATGTACTTTTTTTCACTTTACAGATAATGCCTTTCAAAGTAGTACAGACCATAGAAAACGGAAAAATTTGTATTTCTGCAGTACCAAGTGGCTGGGAAGTAGATGGCACGTTATGGTGGCCTCCTAAGTCACAATCAGGCAACATATGTATTGAGAACTCCACTCCAAAACAAAAGTGGACATCATATTCATGTGTGGTTAAAAGGCAATACAATACATACAAAGAAGCAACGGCAGAGGCAGAAAGAATGGAAGCTGAAACAGATACAGAAACAGATGAAATAGACACTAGGAAGGAAGGAAATGCCAGTTGCTTGTTTGGTGATTTCAATTCCATGATTTTATCAAACCAAGACAACTACCAGATTGAACATATTCATCAACCTGCAGCTGCAGCAGCACAAATTGTAAGTATTTATTGTTTTCTTCTTTTATAATTCAAAAAGTATAAAATTGAGTTAAATTAAAGACGCAGGGAATTGAGCACTATAATAAATCTCTAGAGGGGTCGTGTCTGTACATTGAATATTTTTGTGAAAAAATAATTGCAACAGGCATTATAAACGATACCAAGATCAAAACAATTTTTTTAGAATTTTTGTCTGTCTGTCTGTCTGTCTGTCTGTGTGTTACCACATCACGCCAAAACCACTGGACCGATTTTGATGAAACTTTTTTTATTTGACTACGTGTTACCCGGGTTCAAACTTAGGATAGAAAAAATCACGCCACCAGACTTAGGGGGTAGGCAGGAAGTTGTATTTTGATTGTTTTTAAACCGATTTTGATGGAACTTTTTTTAATTGATTGAGTGTTACCTAGACTAAAAAATACGATACAAATAATCACGCCACCTAACTTAGGGGGTAGGCAGGAAATTGAATATTAATTATTTTTTAACCAATTTTGAAGAGACTTTTTTTATTCAACTTTTTTTTTACCTGTACTCGAACGTAGTTAAAATACAAATAATCACGCTACCAGACCTAGGCGGTAGGCAGGAAATTGAATATTGATTATATTTTAACCAATTTTGAAGAGACTTTTTTATTCAACTGAGTGTTTTTCTATTTACCTGTACTCGAACGAAGTTAGAATACAAATAATCACGTTACCAGATTTAGGGGGTAGGCAGGAAATTGAATTCGGATTTTACCTAGACTCATTGAACAATTCAAGGAACCTACCTTCTAACATTGAGTAAGTACCCCAGTTTGTATGGAAAACACGCAGTGTCGAACATACTGGAAACGCTTCTTCGCGCATAGGAGCGGGATCTGATAGCCCGCGCGCGGAAGCGTGTTTTCCATACAAAGACAAAGATTAGACAATGAGAAACACGTTTCCGCGCGCGGGCTATCAGATCCCGCTCCTATGCGCGAAGAAGCGTTTCCAGTATGTTCGACACTGCGTGTTTTCCATACAAACCGGGCGTACGAAGTCGCGGGCACAGCTAGTATTACATAAAATTATAAGAGTTTTAAAATTAATCAGTTAATTTTTTCATACTTTGTGCACTAACTTAACTTTCTTTTTAGGGGGAAAATATCTCACTAAGTGATTGCAATTTGGACACTTCGTACATTATAAAGACCAATGACCACACAGAAGAAATACTGCAAAATCAAAAAATAATTATAGATCTCCTTAAAAAACAAGCTGAAATGTCAACGCGCATAGCAACGCAGTTAGCTAAGCACGATGTGTCGTTTGCCGAAATTTATAAGAAATTGAATAATAATACTGAGAGCAATAACAATATATATAACAGTAACAGTAACAATATATTAATAGAAAAGTTCCCACGAATAAATACAATAGAGGAACTTAAACAATTAGAAGAAAATTTAAAAGAGCCTACTTTTAAATCAAAATATATTAACTCCATGTCAAATTTATGCTCGAAAGGAAGTAACATGTCAGGATTAATGTTATGCTACAGACTAATCGACGAATTTATAGCACGTAATGTACTATTACAATGTTCATGGACTGGAAATGCAAGAAATAATGGAGAACATGAAAAAATTGCTTTCAAATTTTTTGAAAACATCAGATATGCGTTCTTTACCATTATAAACAATGGTGATTTAAAATTTAGCCAAATAGAATGTGATCAATTTTTTAAAAGAATATTGAAAAATTCCAAACAAAGATTATTGAATAGCACAAAAGCCAGTACACCTAAGAGCAAAAAAAGCTTAAAAAGAAAGATAAGCTCACTACAGTCACCCACAATTGAAGAAAGCAGCAACGAAAATCAAGTACAAGAAAAAATAGATACAAATGAAAAAGAGATTACAGACACAGCAGTACAAGAAAGTGTAAAAACAAAAGACGCAATAAATAGACACAGTGTTGACATTGAAGTCCAAAAAAGTATAGATCCTACAGAAAATGGAAACGATATACGCATTCAACAAAAAAATACAGAAAAAAAAGATGAAATAGGTGAAGACAATGCGGTGCAAAAAAAGACAGTAGAAAAAATTGCAATAGGTGAGAAAGGATTAGGATCAGAAATAAAAAATAATGCTGCCACTGAAGAAAATATAAAAATGCAAGATCAACAAAGGATAGACAAAGAATATGCTATTTTGATGCTGCTTAGGGAAACAGAGAAGAATAAGAAGCGAAAAAGAAAACAGATAAAAAAGAACAAGAGAACTGTGTTACAAACAGAGAATAACAATTCGCTGCCCACTATTTTTGAAGATAATAATCCCAAGTAATTTTTGCTTTATGAGATTCTTTTAAATATTAGTTTTTCGTCCGTGAACTTTTTCTAATAGATCTTATGTAGCGGTATATCAGCGCCTAACATACTGATATTCAGTAAAAAAAATAGTGTTTTAATCACGTTATAATAGGTAATTTGTGTTAAATGCTGTGCAATGTAAAATTCAGCAACTTTTTTATTTCTTTGTTTTGTTTAAACGCTTGCAATTTTTATTAAATGTAAAAGTTGTTGATAATATTAGTTTTAAGCAATTTGATTTTTTTTTAAATAATGAGTCGTTTGTGTTTTTTATTGAAATGTATAGGTGGTTGTTTATTTTAGTGTTATTTTTAAACTATAGTCTTTGAATTTTAAAATTTATAATACTGGGTTTCAATTCAACGACTTCATTTAAATTTAAATTTTGAATAAAAGTTTTATTTATGTTCATCATCATCACTTCAGCCGAAAGACGTCAACTGCTGAACATAGGCCTCCCCCAAGGATTTCCAATCTGAACGGTCCTGCGCCACTTGTATCCACTGGCGTCCAGCAACCTTCACCAGGTCGTCTGTCCACCTTGTGGGAGGCCGTCCAACACTACGTCTTCCGGCCCATGGCCGCCACTCGAGAACCTTTATTCCCCATCGGTTATCAGTTATTTATGTTAAGTGTTGGTATTGTTATAAATTTTAAATGGTCGCATCTTTGCAATGCGAAACGTAAGATTTATTGATAATATTGATTTCATTTCTAAACAAATAGTTAATTTCTGTGAAGTGTTCTGCATTGTTGAAATTTTTAAAGTCTGCAAACTTTAGGTAATTGAAATGTTAAGGTGGTTGATAATTTTGTTTTTAAATTTGTTTGCTTTACCGAATAGTAATTTGTGTTTGTGTATTGTTTATATTCTAAATAGCTGTGTTTATTGAAATGTTACATACACATTAAGATTTGATTTCAACTGTGAACAAATAGCTAATTTGTTTTGAGGTTTACGTTTTTCATCCTATGGATTTGTCGAATCCCGGAAAAATTAAGCATATTTTTTACTGACATCATTTCAGACGGTATTTGGTGTTTGATTGTGCTACATATCATGCGACTTAAAAAAAGTTATATAAATCTACTTGTTCTTCTAGTCAAACACTGTATGAAATGATTTCATTAAAAAGTCATTATTTTTTCGTGATTCGATAGATCCATAGTATGAAAAACGTACAATTGTGTACTTGACACAATCGTAAATAAATAAATTACAAGGTGCTCACGATGTAATTTATTTATTTAAGTAATAATTATCAAGACTTGTTTGATATTTTTTTAATATACTATTTACCGTAAGGCATTACTACGTTACAAATCTTACAATGCGTTAGCTCGAAAATTTTTAGAACAAATTGTCATTTTGACTGTAAAAGTAACTCTGACTAGGTAGTTATGTGCCCAATTGTTAAAAAATTGTGAAAGAAAACGTGTCTTCGTTTTTTACCTTATAAATAATATTAATGTAAGCCGACTGATTTTAATGATAAACATCTGATTATAATTTCTCAAATAAAACCAATTACTTAATATTGAAATAATCGTATTTATTTAGAAAGAGTGTGCAGTAAGGGTATAAATACAGTCTGTTCCTTATTCATTATATGCACTAACTTACATTTGATATCAGACACCTTAAATATCTCCTCTGCCTCTAATTCAATCCTAGCAGTGAATATATTTAGAACAGTAGAAATTATCGGCGTTAGAAAAAAAGGCAAGGCTCCCTTTACCTTTCTTCCAGTAATTAAATACTCATCATTCAGTCTTGTCACTGCTTCAAAATGCACTATATCATTTTGCTTCGTTAAAAACCACTTATCTTCGTAGTTACCGCCAAGACAATAGTCTTTGAAAAAAATTATTTTGTAAATGGCTATTGTATTCTCTGCTCCAACAACATTGCGGAGATGAACATTATCCGATACACATTTTAATAAAGGATGAATAGACTTTTCCTGTTTTGCAGTAACATCAAATTTTTGCTTTTCAACAAGACGTCTTGCTACTTGTGCTAACGGATTATTACCGCTTCTTAGCATATTTTTTATTTCAAACAATTTAGACTCAAATGGGTAAGCAGTAAAATTTGATAAGTTACCCAAAATTTTAACATCATCCACCAAATGCGTTAAATTATGAATATTACTTGTTATAAAATATTCACCGTATATTTTAGCGTAACAACTTACGTAACGCATTAACAATGCTTCGGCGACATGGAGGTGTACAACGTAATAATCTGAAGTACATATGGTTATCGCACAGAATAAACCCAGAAAATGGTCATAAACCTCTGGCGCTAGGATATCCTTCAAGATGACGATTCCAATATATAAAAGGAAATGTCTGTACTCTAAACCTTTCCAGTATGACAAACAATCTAGTCCTCTGACAGCTCTATGAAGCTCACGGGGTAGCTTTATTTTTACCAGGCGTTTAGATACTTCTTCTGTAACTTTTGCAGACCATTTGAGTGATTTATTTTTGTAGGTACCATCGCGCCAACCTGCAATAAAAACATATGAAATATGTAAATTAAAAGTGAACACACCAAAGCCTTATAATTGTGAACAGATATAAAAGTAACATAAATAAAATAATAACCTGTTAACAATCGCTTCATCACTCCCAAATCTATTAAATGAAGAGAATCTGCCACAGGGAAACAGTCTATCATATTGATCGGAAGCTTTAGTAGCACTGAGTCAGTTTTGTGGTGATATTCATCTTCCTTTTGTCGAAAATTTGCATCTGTTCTCTTCGGATACTGTTTATCAGGGTAGTAATTGGTATGTGACGTATGAGAGTACTCTCCAACAATAGTACATTTTTGGCATCCGTGCTGAGAATTAAAGTTCACCACACCTGAGACAAGACATGAAGATATTTAGGCAGTAAAATGTTAGGAAGATTTTAAAACTTTGACTTTTAAAATAATCATCAATCATCGGGCTTTGTGTTTAGCAATTAATTACACGCAAACACAAACACATACGCTTGCAGGCACACATGAACACGATCAATATATTGTATAAAGAATTACTGGCTGACTATAACTCAACCAACCCAGTGATTGACGTCAATAAACAACCAAAAATAGTAAAACGGGGTATCTTATAAAAGCGAAACATATATTTTTTAAGGAATTACCTTTTACAAATGATCTCGCTGGAGAATCGCATATAAAACATTTCAGGCACACATTTATTTTGTATTTGCCGATTGATACTCCACCCTCATTGATTATAATCAATAATTCTTCAACGAATTCTGATAAAAACTCGTTTGCGTTGATAGGTTTGCCTTTTCCATAGTACATGCCAATTATCATTGGCTTACTGTCATGATTATTAACATTAAATAGAATAGGCCAAAATTCATTTTTAGATGACTTGAAAATTGGTAAACCATCAATGTTAATATTAATAGATATATTATGGCTTCTATCTGTGTCGGAAAATAATTCTTGTAAGCATTCTTTTAAACCATTATGCCAATATTGTCCACCTGAAATATCCAGAAGAGCCATCTTGCAACAGAGGCGCTTCTAAAGTGCCAAATAGACTATGAAAAAAAATCAGAAACTGTTCGACTGATTCAGTCCGTTCCGACTAGATAGAACTCTGTTTTCTACATGCTGAAAAGGCTTTTAAAAATACAGGAAGCCGTGCAGGCAGTCATCCCAAATTTAAAAGTTGATTTACCCATATTGACTAGCAAAAAGTGTTACACATTATGACACTGCGAAAAAAATAATTGCCAATGAAATTTAACATGTCATTTCATATGAAAAAAAACATCATTTCATGAAATTAAAAATAAAAGTAGCAATGATTTGCATGCCTAGTATGGAAGTCTAAAAAACAATTTCTTGCATTTTTGCCCGTCACAAGGCGTGTTTGAAACTTAATGCAGCGAGTAGTATAACCATTTGGTAGTGGTTAGAGGGTATCATTGAAGAAAAACTTGGTATAACAGATTATAATATTAGATGTAGTGATGGCACAGTGGTACATAGGCACATCGACCAGATAAAATTAAAATCCAAGGAAACTGGTAATTTAGAACAGGAAAATAGTAACCAATCAGAGTGCGCAAGTAAGCAAGGCTTACTAGGGTGGCCACAGTTGCCGGTGGAGTCGGCGGAGTCGGCCACGTCTGCGGGCTCGGCATCGCGGTCCGCGTCGGGTGACCATGAGTTAGTCGTCGGGGTGGACGGCAGTGGCTTGAATTTAAATAGCGCAGGGTCGTCCGCCAGTGAACGCCGCTACCCCTTAAGGGAGCGGAGACCACCACAAAAGTATGGTTTCACGTAATGTTTTATTATTGTTATCTAGTTAGAAAAAATAGATATATCTGGGTTAAGATTTAATTAAGTATTAAGTGCATTTGCATTACTTTATCGAATGAATGTTGTGTAACAATATTTAGATTTTTAAATACATTTGTTCTTTCTGTATAAAATTATCGATTACTGTGTATAACACCTCCCTTGTATGAAATAAAATGGGTAGACTCACTTACTCCTTTTAAATACGGATACGCGAATGTTGTACTGTCAGTCTGCTAATAAACGTGTAATAAGGTTAACCTGTGTCTGATTTCTCAGTGGTAATACTTTTTTTACTAGTATTTCTTAAGATTTTGAAGTAAAGTGTAAACGCCTAATCAGAACCCATGTATGTTCGACCCCTCCGATGAACTAGTTTTCTGTGATTGAGGTATAATAGCATAACCTTAAGCTAGTACATAAGCTGTTCATAGGGAATTGGTCATTGTAAATTCAGTTGAGCAAAGATGCCACAGGAAGTAGGTATGAACGTAGGTATTCTTTCTTTATAATATTTTTCGACCTCCTCAGCCGAAACACATTTCCCGCCGTGACAGGTAATTGAAATTTTGCTCTTTTCTTCACATTCAAATCTCCTTGCCTTATTTCTTCTATGTAGCTAATTGAACTTGTACAGATTCGCTAACGTCTGGCTGAGACGTGTACGTTGGTAGTTTGTTTATAACAGTAGCGGGTGAAAGTGGTTGTAAGCCACATCTCCAAAATCCAGCTTTTACATTATCAAAGGACGTACCTACTATGAGATCTAGAGACTTTTTGAGCAGCTAGGCAAAGAGAGGCTTTGGAAGTGCTTGTACCTTTTTACCCGACTGCGGAAGGAGGGTTATGTTTTTCGAGAGTATGTTTGTATGTATAATTATTTGGCACGCCCTACAGCCCAAACGACTAGACAGTTTTTGACAAATGAGGTGTCGTTAAATTTGACAAAATTGTGAGAATGACATAGGCCATATAAATTGTTTGGCACGCCCTACAGCCCAAACGGCTGGACAGTTTGTTACATATATAAATCCTTACCGTAAAAAGTATTCACATACAATTCCATTTTGATCATTTATCAGTAATTAACTGCACTAAATAACTAAACATAAACAGTAATTGACCGAAACAAATAACCTGATGCTTTGACAGTGACAAACTCCCATAGACTAGCTATTTTATTAGTTTATTATTTAAACGTCACTTTCAGGCTCACGGGACTTTGTGTCAATTTTATGGTTAGTCCTTTTCTTATAGCTCAGTTATTTTATCAACAATCTGTGTTGATGTTTATTGGTTTTATCTGTTAAAATTTGATTTTGTCATACTCATTACCATGGTTTATCATAATAGATTACTTCGAAATTTCTAAATTGAGTTTTGTTTCGTCTTGTGAACTGACTTGGCTGTATGGACTGAGGTCCTGTGCTATTTACCTATAAAAAGTAATTTTGTTTTCAACTTGCCGGAACTATGACGTTTCTTCCTTATTCTCGAACATCCGAGAACAAAACTTCCAAAATCCGGGGTAGTTGAGCTGACCATATAAATAGGGCGAAGCGGTCTTCAAGGCTCTTTTCCTCTGTCGCCTTCAGAAGACTAAGTTCATCTCCAAGTCATCCGAGCATCGCTGACTAACCTGTGTGAAAAGTGTGAAGCCCTTGTACAAAGTTTCCTGCTTAGGCCATCACACATTTATCCGCAAGTTGTTCTCAAGTTATTATCGTGAGTATTCTTTTCTTACCCGTTTTGGGTTTACTTTGAGATCATTTTGGTGTCTCAATGACCCCTGATAGGTTATGTGTTCATAGTTGCTTTCTATTCCTAGGATCTGGAGGCGTAGAACTACCTTTTATACCCTTGTGTGGCGTGGGATCAGCACCGACAGGTTGCCCTTCTGCCCTTACATACTCTCCAAAAACCCCTTACAGGTAATTTTTATACTTTTAATTTTTTATGAGGGTAGATTTGAGTTGTAAAATGTACTTAACTCTTATTAGCAACTAAATTCAATTGTTTTCAAGTGTTTTACTAGTATTTAGCATTCAACCTTCCGTCCAAGTACCCTTACAACAGTTTTTTTAATAATTTAAAGTAATTTGGTACCGTCTCGGGTAACCATTTTAGTACTGGGTGTGAACAATTTTCAAAGTAGGTTATTTGTCACATTCCAGGGGTTTTTTTTACCTCCTTACTGAAGTCTGCGTTTGGCCCTCGGCTTGCGCAGAGCCACGTGTACCACCGGCTACTCGTCCTACCTTCTGTGTTGCATCACATTACCCGCAGAGGAAAGTTCTATCTTTTTAATATTAGTTAATTTACCTGTTTTGGGAGGCCCGCCCTTAAAATAGTGTCTGGCGCCCTACCTTTTTCTTACCTTGTTGTGCGTGACCTTTCTCCAACGCTCGGTAAACCCAACTATCTTGCCCGCGCTCTACCCATGAGCTAAGCCATATTTTTATTAATTTATGACTTTATTTAATTATAATTTTCTATTTCTTGACATTTGGTTGTTGTTTAATAAAAATGTTAAATAAATATTATTAATACCAAACTTTTTTTTTATTTAACAAAACTTAAGATTCAGACAGTCGCAAGTACACTGCTTTTTGCTCGGGCCAATATCAAATGACTAGGATGCCTATGGGTTTGAAAACCAGCCCTAGCTCATTTTCGCTAATGATGACAATGGCAATGACAGGTTTAAATTATGAAAAGTGCTTAGTATACCCAGATGACTTAGTTTGCTATAGTCGAGATTTGGCAAGTCGTATTAAAAATCTTCAAGACATATTTGAAAGATTACGGAAAGTGAATTTAAAATTGAACCCCCAAAAATGTTTTTTTTTTACAAAAAGAACTTTTATATTTGGGTCATGTTGTATCGTCAGGTGGTTATACCGGATCCAAACAAAATAAGCATTGTTAAAAATTACCCCGTTCCCACAAAAACTGACGAGGTTAAGCGATTTGTAGCCTTCGTTAACTACTACAGGAAATTTGTACCCAATTTTGCCACTAAAGCCTATCCATTGAATAGTTTATGTAGGAAAAATATAACGTTTAAATGGGATGACGAATGTCAAACATCATTTGAAGCTTTAAAAAATGCCATCATTTCACACTATGTTTTGCAATATCCGAATTTTTCAGAAAATAATCAGTTCATTTTACAAACCGATGCATCAGGTTATGGCATTGGATCAGTTTTGTGTAACAATGATGGAAGGCCCGTAGCCTATGCCAGTAGAAGGCTCAATAAAGCAGAAAAAAGATACCCAATTATCGAAAAAGAGTTACTTGCGATTGTGTGGGCAGTAAAACATTTTCGGCCATACTTATATGGACGCAATTTCAAAATTCAAACAGACCATAAACCTCTCATTTACTTATTCGGGATGCGCGATCCCTCCAGTCGTTTAATGAAATTTAGATTAATATAAGAGGAATATGATTTTGTGCTTGAGTATTTAAAAGGTAAAAATAATGCAGCAGCGGACGCACTCTCTCGGTTGCAAATAACGTCTGAAGAGTTAAAGGAAATGAGCGAGGATACTATGAATGTTATGACGCGAGGTCAAAGGTTAAGACAAGCCCGGGATGCTATTATTTCTAATAACGATTGGCCTGATTAACCAAAAGTTGTAGAAATACATAGTAAACCGAAGCACTCTGCAGAATTACGTTTTATAAGCGCTTATGAATTAAATCGATATCGTAATGTAAAACAAATACAGTTAGAGAGTAAATGTTTGGCTTATGTGTCGTCGATAAATATTATTTTCATTAATTGGGCTTCTCGATCGCAACTGACGCCAGACGAATTTGTGAGAGAGCTAAATGAATTTTGTGAAAAAATTAATATGAAAGAAGTATACTTCATAAAAAATGAGAATAATAATATATTTATTGAGAAAGTAGTGAAAGAAATAAAGAATGTAAGTAAATGGTTCGGACCACGAATATGCATTTTAAAAGATATAAAAAGAATACTTAATAAAGACGACCAAAGAGTAATAATTAACGACTTCTATCTTTTGCCCACAAGTGGCCACGCGGGCATAAGACGGATGGTAAATAATATTAAAAAATATTATTTTTGGCCTAATCTTGAAGCTGATGTTACTAAATTCGTGGATTAAGTGGAGTGGAGTAATTTCGTGAATGTTACTAAAGATGTGATAAGTGCCAGAAACAAAACATACGTCACACTATACAAAAGAGCTAATGGCTATTACTTCTACGGCAAATACAGCCTTTGAAAAGATTTATTTAGATATCGTAGGTCCTCTGGACAGAGATAACAATAATTATGCATATATTTTAACTATACAATGTGAGTTAAGTAAGTATATTGAAGCGTATCCTTTATTTACAAAAAGCTCAAATGAGGTAGCTAGGAATTTTGTTAACCAAAGAAATAGCAACGGATCGAGGGACAGAGTTTTTGTCGCAGACAATGAAAGAGGTATGTAAACTTTTACACATTAACCAACTGCAGTCTACAGCTTACCATCATCAAAGTATTGGAGCCCTGGAGAACTCTCACAAGCATATGGGTAATTACTTACGAATACAAACTGAAAACCATACTGAAGCATGGAGCACCTGGCTTCCTTTTTGGTGTTTTTCGTACAATACTTCGGTGCATACGCAAACTCAGTCAACCTTTTGAATTAGTCTTTGGCAAAAATGTACTTTACCATCTAACTTAAACTCGGGATCGGTAGACCCCTTATACAACTTAGATAGTTATCCATTAGAATTAAAGTATAGAATTCAAATGTCACAGAAAGAAGCACGCGATAACCTAATTAAAAGTAAGATAAATAGGAAAATTAAGTATTATCGTAATATTAATCCTGTAACATACAAACCAAACGACGTAATTTTAATAAAAAATTAAACTGGTAATAAGTTGCAAAGCCTTTATTCAGGTCCATACAAAGTTGTGAAAGATTATTCACTAAATGTAGAAATTATTAAGGACAATAAAAGTTATGTTGTTCACAAACAAAAATAGAACAAAATTGTATTTTCCACCAGATTAGATTTATATTAATATTATTACCTATGTGTAACCTTGTTATAAGTACCAATGTTTACTCAAAATGTATGTTCAAATGTAATCATAAAATTAATATTGTGTAAACAATTTAAAATGTAATCGTAAACTAAAATAAAAAAATATTATTTTAATAAACAGATACCTGCTTAAGTAAAGGTATTTAGACAAATAAAATAAATGTTTTCATATTCATTTATTTTATTTTTTTGAATGCGATGAAGATGAGAATGTATAGGTTAAGTATAGTATGAAAACTATGTACTTATGTCTTGAACCTTATATAAAGATCATATACTCTTAAAATATAGTCAGTATTTAATCATCATTCGTGAGTTTCATTTGTTATCCAAATCCCGACACTATAGCTCTGTCATTGATTAGTGAAAGAGGGAATACGGAAAAAATGACTAAAAGAAAAAGATATGCTGTGTGGGTTTATTTTAATGAAAAAAAGTCCGCTTGCAGAAAGTTTAACAAAGCGGTGTGTAAATGCTGTAATAAGGAATTAATGAGCTTAGTAGCAAGAATGAAAAAGCATTTGGAAACATGTGTGACAGAAATGGACCGCAATCGTAACACAAGCACAGACGAAGTCGGTGGCGTGAGCGACAGCGGTGCCGGGAGCGCAGGTAAGATGTTACTTTCAGTCTCTTCACACCAAACTCGCTGACTTGTCGGCTTTCGGCGCTTTCTTAACGGAGTGTTCAGATTGGCGCGGTATGTGATCTATGGGTATCCGCTATCGGCGCAACGCGCCGCCTGTATCAATACCTACCTTCGATTCTTGTTTGTCGTACTATTTATTTGTCTTGGTTTATGTGGTAGGTACTTATGGTTTAACAATACAAAAATCAGGTATCGTAGGTGCTAAGCGGTAGCGGATACGCATCTTAACATGCCACATTGTAGGAAACTTTTTTTCCAAA
Organism: Pyrausta nigrata; assembly: GCA_949316185.1. Taxonomy (NCBI): domain Eukaryota; kingdom Metazoa; phylum Arthropoda; class Insecta; order Lepidoptera; family Crambidae; genus Pyrausta; species Pyrausta nigrata. The sequence goes on from CASGGK010000003.1 coordinate 50,793, forward strand.
GACTGAAAGACATAATATATTTTTAAGACTAAGTAACATTACAGATAGATATGTTATGAAGGTTACTTTTTATTTGTTGTAGAAGTCAATGAAAATGCCTCTGTGTCTTCTCAGTATTCTGCTAGTTCCTCATCTAAAGCAAACCAGAGCGCTGGCATAGGCCAAGAAAAACTAGACGAATACGTGATAAAAACAAATGCTACGCAAAAACATATTTTTGATTTGCAAGTTGCGAAATATTTTTATGCTACTAACACTCCTTTTCGGCATGCGGAACACGAGGAGTTTAAAAAACTGATAAGTATGTTGCGTCCTGGTTACGTTCCTCCAAATCGATTTGATATTGGTGGCAAGCTGCTCGATGACATTTTTAAGGAAGAACAGAACAAATGTAAATCAGATTCAGAGAACAAAACTGTCTGCTTGTCAATTGACGGATGGTCTAACATACGAAACGATCCTATCGTATGCTCGTGCGTCACAACCAATGATGTAAAAACCCTCTTGGTTGATACTATTGATACGTCCGACCATCATCACACTGCCCACTACTTAGAGACTGTGGCAAAAGCAAGTATACAGAAAGCAGAAAAACTGTATAACTGCAAAGTTAGAAGTGTTGTGTCAGATAACGCCGCCAATATGACAAAAATGCGCAGACAGCTTGAAACAAACAGTGGTGACGATGATGGCGCGCAATTTAATATTCCTATAGTGACATACGGATGTTCAGCGCATATTCTAAACTTACTGGCTAAAGATTTAGAAATTCCAAATGCTACAGGACATGTTCTAAAAGTCATCAAATACTTCAGAAATAATCATTTTGCGCATGCTAAATATTCACTCACCAAGGCAAATAGTTTAGTAATGCCCCAAGAAGTCAGATGGAATACACTGTGTGATTCACTAAAGAGCTATGTTAAAACTGGCCGATATTAATGCAAATAGCAGATGAAAATAAAGATGATATTAGCCACGACATCAAAAACCTCATACAAAATATGAGTATTAAAAGACATGCAGAGGATCTTGTGGCACGACTGGAGCTAATATCTAAAGCTTTAGACAAGATTCAAAGCGACAAGTGTACTATTTCTGATAGCGTACTTATCTGGAAAGAATTAGTAGATCAAATGGAAGATTCATTAAACATTATCCAAATGAAGATTGTCATGAATCGTTACAGACAAGCCATGACACCGCCTCATTATTTAGCATACGTGCTAAATCATAAACTGCCTCAGGAAAGATCGACGACCGGTGAAAGTGATGCAGCATTAAAATTTCTGCAAGAAAATTATGGAGAGAGTAGTTTAATGAGTAGCATTATTCGTTTAAATGCCAGAGTTGAGCCACACTCCTGTAAAGACAGGAGTGTTAATCGATAACAAAGTCATACAGAAAACCGCCCCGACTAATTGGTGGGTAGCAATACATACTATGAAAAAATTTATAACCGAAGAAGAATAAGAAATAATCAAGCAACTGCTAAGTGCAGTTGCTTCTTCTGCTGGGGTGGAAAGAATTTTTTTCGGCGTTCAATTTAGTGCACAGCAAAATAAGAAATAGATAAGGCACCGAGAAGGCAGCTAAATAAGTCTTCCTTTTGAAGGGACTAAATTCTAAAAAATAAAATCTATATATGAGAAACTAAGTTTATCAATACTTACTAGTAAGTAAAGTAAGAAATGGTATTATGTTCCTTTTTATCTTTTAAGTTTTGACTTCCCTTGTTATTTTTTTATAAAACAATATAAACCAAAATACGTTGTTTTCTTTAAATTAATAACTGACTATTAAATTAATAAAAAAGACAAGAAAGTACAAAAAAATCTGATTTAAATCAAATAAATCCGATTTAAATCACCGATTAATTTGATTTCTTTTAAAAAGACATGATTTTTATCAACCCTGTTTTTTTGTATTATAGGTATAGATAGCGCTATTTCTTTCCTTACTGGCATATTTCACCCACTCTTCGAAAAACTCTCTTTTCGACAGATTAAAACTTCTTTCTAAAAAAATTATATATGTTGAGCAAAAAACGAGCAAAAGTTTTTGGTTTTAAAATAGTAAGAAAGGGTATATCTTTCCTTTAGAATAAAAACACGGTCGGGGATAGCGGGAGATTTTACTTATTGTCTAATGAATTCAAAATATGCTAAAAAAAACCTGTTTCACATAATTGCAAGTGATTCAACTCACCATAATACTCTGTAATACATGAATCAAGTTGTTTAGAAAATAGTACTCACCCTTACAAACCGAATCCATAACTACAAATCACCAAATTTAAAGAAAACAACTGATTACAAGCTATCTCGTTAAAAGCGAAAATGCAACTAATTTCGTGCATTTCCGTAAGTTTTTTACATACTTACTCTCATTACCCAAGTTTACAAAGACGGATGCCAATTTAATAGGCATTTATGCTATAAGTTAACTACCCTCACTAATCTCACTTGGAAATTTTAATGTTGTTTTTGTCCAGCTAGCTTGTTCTAGGCGATATACAGTGCATTGATGGCATTTCTTATTCCAGTTGTAGAGTGCGCACCTGCATAAATGCAGCGCTGACTGCCTCGTTGGTCTAGTGGTCAGCACGCTGGGTACTATCCACGAGGTCCCGGGTTCGAATCCCGGGTCGGGCCGAGAGTGTTTGGGTTTTTCTGTCTTGAAATTACTCAGACACAGCTCCGGAGTCAGGAAGTTGGTGGTGTTAACACCCCCGTGCCTCGGAAAGCACGTTAAGCTGTTGGTCCTGCGCCTGATCTCTCTACGGTCATGTCGGTCTGCCGTCTCACCGAATTATGAGAGTGAAGGAACAGAGAGCGCACCTGTGTATTGTGCACACACTTGTGCACTATAATATGTCCCGCAGTTGGCTAATCTCTGTTGAGATAGGCCGCCGTAGTCGAAATCGGCTAGGAGGACATCAAATGCAGCGCACACAGTTTTGTACTTTGATTACAAGTAGTTATAGGTTAATTATTCCTGTGTCGCTGGCAGTCGCTCGTTAGCTCT
>CASGGK010000004.1:0-2500 GCA_949316185.1 Pyrausta nigrata
CTTGGAGAAGATTCTGGTAGCAAGGATGAAATGGCATTTAATACCGAGGTTTAGTACTCGCCAGTACGGATTCATGCCCCAGAAGAGCACCGAGGACGCCCTCTATACACTAGTGAACCGAATCAAGGGTAAGATGGAGCTGAAGAAGCTGGTAACCCTAGTTTCACTGGATATAGAGGGGGCCTTCGATAGCGCATGGTGGCCAGCCATCAGAGTCCGTCTGGCTGAGGAAAAGTGCCCGGTAAATATCAGGAGGCTACTAGACAGCTATTTGGAGCACAGAAGCGTCAACGTCAGGTATGCTGGAGAAGAAGTCGCACGGAACACTAATAAGGGATGCGTACAGGGGTCTATTGGTGGTCCCATCCTGTGGAATCTGCTTCTGGACCCGCTACTGCAGGAACTGGAGAGGAGAGGACATTACGTCCAGGCATTTGCCGACGACGTGGTCATGCTTTTTGACGGCAACACAGCGTTAGATATCGAGAGAGAGGCAAACGCAGCCCTTACATATGTTCGAGAGTGGGGCATAAGGAACAAGTTGCGATTTGCACCGCATAAAACTTGCGCTATGGTCATGACACGAAAGCTCAAACATGACACCCCGCGACTTACAATGGGAGGAATCGACATTGCTATGTCAGAGGAGGTAAAGATATTAGGACTGATAATAGATCGGAAGCTTACCTTCAACAATCATGTTGCCTCCCAATGTAGGAAAGCCTTGGATATCTATAAGCAGGTTGCTAGGGCTGCAAAGATTAACTGGGGCCTGCACTCAGAAATAGTAAGATTAATTTATATTGCAACAATAGAGCCTATTATCATGTACGCAGCTTCGGCGTGGGCGCCCGCAGCCAAAAAGATAGGGGTTCAGAAGTTACTAAACTCAGTGCAGAGAGGCTTCGCCCAGAAGCTTTGCAAATCATACCGTACAGTCTCTCTACACTCGGCGTTGACTCTGGCGGGGATACTACCTCTCGACCTCAGAATACAGGAGGCAGCCGCCCTGTATGAGACGAAGAGAGGGTCGCCCCTTCCAGAGTTGGGAGACAGAGAGACCGAGAGTAGGGTAGGGTTTGCAGAAACTCCTCATCCAGCTACGCATATGGACATAAGATTCGAACGCCTGGAGGACCAAAGTCTAGTCGATAGACACAACGTGCAGGAGGTGCGAATTTTCACCGACGGCAGCAAAATTGAGGGGAAGGTCGGAGCCGCTCTTTCTGTATGGAAGGGTGAAACCGAAATCCGGAACCAAAAGTTTTGTCTGTCCGCGTACTGCACCGTCTATCAGGCGGAATTGTTGGCCATATGCAAGGCAACGGGCGGAGTCCTTAAGGGGAGGGAGACAAGCTATGGTTTGTACAGCGATTCGATGGCCGCTCTGGAAACGATCGCCAACCATGGCTCCCTTCACCCCCTTGCAGTAGAGTCGAGGGAGAACCTGCGGAAGGCTTTTATCCAGGGCAAAGATGTTTCTTTGTTCTGGATAAAAGCACATGCAGGGCTCCAGGGTAACGAAAGGGCCGATGATCTGGCCAAAGAAGCAGCACTGGCCTCGAAAAGGAAGCCAGACTACGACCGATGCCCAATATCATTTGCCAAAAGAACAATACGCAATCGTTCCATTGTTAAATGGAACGACCGGTATAGGATAGGCGAAACCGCGTCGACAACAAAGCTCTTTTTCCCAAATGCCGGAGACGCGTACCGATTGGTGCGTAAAATTAAGCCAGCAGGGTTGCTCACGCAGGTCCTCACGGGGCATGGTGGATTCTCCCAGTACTTGCATCGTTTCAAGTGCGCGGAGAGTCCATCATGCGACTGTGATCCCGTTAGGGAGCAGACAGTGCCTCATCTCCTCTCAGAATGCCCAGCCCATGATAGAGTCCGTTACGAATTTGAACAGAGAACTGGGGAAAAAGTTACTACTACCAAGTTCCATGAGCTCATAGGCAATAAAGCAACTCGCGAAGCCTTTATCCTCTATTGCGAGAAAATTTGTAATATTACGGTAAATAAAAATAAAACATAGTATAAGTAAATTAGCTATAAGAATTATTTTGGAAAATAATGCACCTTTAGCTAAATATAACGTAGATAAATAAGATGTATTAGCAATAGATAAAAGTGTAACTTGGATAAGTAATAAGAATGTTGTAAAAAATTAAGAGATAGAAAATGAAAATGTGTTTAGTAATAAGATAGAAATAAGACAATTGTAATAAATAAGTATAAATATAACATTGTGTATTAAAAAGATAAAACCCAAAAATATGTAAAATAGTGTAAGATTTAAATAAAGTAAGCCTTAAAATGTGTAGAAGTAAGAATTCTTTGCAAAATGTTAAAATCCACAAGTATAGAATAAGAACAAATATGTAATAAGAATAAGAAAAATCCAAATTGTAAAACAATAAACAAAAGAGTTTGGCAACTAATTTAAATAAAGAAATCCTAAAAAAGAAAAAAGATAACAAAAAAAAGAGCCCTTTGA
>CASGGK010000004.1:5000-25000 GCA_949316185.1 Pyrausta nigrata
CCTAACCTAACCTAACCTAACCTAACCTAACCTAACCTAACCTAACCTAACCTAACCTAACCTAACCTAACCTAACCTAACCTAACCTAACCTAACCTAACCTAACCTAACCTAACCTAACCTAACCTAACCTAACCTAACCTAACCTAACCTAACCTAACCTAACCTAACCTAACCTAACCTAACCTAACCTAACCTAACCTAACCTAACCTAACCTAACCTAACCTAACCTAACCTAACCTAACCTAACCTAACCTAACCTAACCTAACCTAACCTAACCTAACCTAACCTAACCTAACCTAACCTAACCTAACCTAACCTAACCTAACCTAACCTAACCTAACCTAACCTAACCTAACCTAACCTAACCTAACCTAACCTAACCTAACCTAACCTAACCTAACCTAACCTAACCTAACCTAACCTAACCTAACCTAACCTAACCTAACCTAACCTAACCTAACCTAACCTAACCTAACCTAACCTAACCTAACCTAACCTAACCTAACCTAACCTAACCTAACCTAACCTAACCTAACCTAACCTAACCTAACCTAACCTAACCTAACCTAACCTAACCTAACCTAACCTAACCTAACCTAACCTAACCTAACCTAACCTAACCTAACCTAACCTAACCTAACCTAACCTAACCTAACCTAACCTAACCTAACCTAACCTAACCTAACCTAACCTAACCTAACCTAACCTAACCTAACCTAACCTAACCTAACCTAACCTAACCTAACCTAACCTAACCTAACCTAACCTAACCTAACCTAACCTAACCTAACCTAACCTAACCTAACCTAACCTAACCTAACCTAACCTAACCTAACCTAACCTAACCTAACCTAACCTAACCTAACCTAACCTAACCTAACCTAACCTAACCTAACCTAACCTAACCTAACCTAACCTAACCTAACCTAACCTAACCTAACCTAACCTAACCTAACCTAACCTAACCTAACCTAACCTAACCTAACCTAACCTAACCTAACCTAACCTAACCTAACCTAACCTAACCTAACCTAACCTAACCTAACCTAACCTAACCTAACCTAACCTAACCTAACCTAACCTAACCTAACCTAACCTAACCTAACCTAACCTAACCTAACCTAACCTAACCTAACCTAACCTAACCTAACCTAACCTAACCTAACCTAACCTAACCTAACCTAACCTAACCTAACCTAACCTAACCTAACCTAACCTAACCTAACCTAACCTAACCTAACCTAACCTAACCTAACCTAACCTAACCTAACCTAACCTAACCTAACCTAACCTAACCTAACCTAACCTAACCTAACCTAACCTAACCTAACCTAACCTAACCTAACCTAACCTAACCTAACCTAACCTAACCTAACCTAACCTAACCTAACCTAACCTAACCTAACCTAACCTAACCTAACCTAACCTAACCTAACCTAACCTAACCTAACCTAACCTAACCTAACCTAACCTAACCTAACCTAACCTAACCTAACCTAACCTAACCTAACCTAACCTAACCTAACCTAACCTAACCTAACCTAACCTAACCTAACCTAACCTAACCTAACCTAACCTAACCTAACCTAACCTAACCTAACCTAACCTAACCTAACCTAACCTAACCTAACCTAACCTAACCTAACCTAACCTAACCTAACCTAACCTAACCTAACCTAACCTAACCTAACCTAACCTAACCTAACCTAACCTAACCTAACCTAACCTAACCTAACCTAACCTAACCTAACCTAACCTAACCTAACCTAACCTAACCTAACCTAACCTAACCTAACCTAACCTAACCTAACCTAACCTAACCTAACCTAACCTAACCTAACCTAACCTAACCTAACCTAACCTAACCTAACCTAACCTAACCTAACCTAACCTAACCTAACCTAACCTAACCTAACCTAACCTAACCTAACCTAACCTAACCTAACCTAACCTAACCTAACCTAACCTAACCTAACCTAACCTAACCTAACCTAACCTAACCTAACCTAACCTAACCTAACCTAACCTAACCTAACCTAACCTAACCTAACCTAACCTAACCTAACCTAACCTAACCTAACCTAACCTAACCTAACCTAACCTAACCTAACCTAACCTAACCTAACCTAACCTAACCTAACCTAACCTAACCTAACCTAACCTAACCTAACCTAACCTAACCTAACCTAACCTAACCTAACCTAACCTAACCTAACCTAACCTAACCTAACCTAACCTAACCTAACCTAACCTAACCTAACCTAACCTAACCTAACCTAACCTAACCTAACCTAACCTAACCTAACCTAACCTAACCTAACCTAACCTAACCTAACCTAACCTAACCTAACCTAACCTAACCTAACCTAACCTAACCTAACCTAACCTAACCTAACCTAACCTAACCTAACCTAACCTAACCTAACCTAACCTAACCTAACCTAACCTAACCTAACCTAACCTAACCTAACCTAACCTAACCTAACCTAACCTAACCTAACCTAACCTAACCTAACCTAACCTAACCTAACCTAACCTAACCTAACCTAACCTAACCTAACCTAACCTAACCTAACCTAACCTAACCTAACCTAACCTAACCTAACCTAACCTAACCTAACCTAACCTAACCTAACCTAACCTAACCTAACCTAACCTAACCTAACCTAACCTAACCTAACCTAACCTAACCTAACCTAACCTAACCTAACCTAACCTAACCTAACCTAACCTAACCTAACCTAACCTAACCTAACCTAACCTAACCTAACCTAACCTAACCTAACCTAACCTAACCTAACCTAACCTAACCTAACCTAACCTAACCTAACCTAACCTAACCTAACCTAACCTAACCTAACCTAACCTAACCTAACCTAACCTAACCTAACCTAACCTAACCTAACCTAACCTAACCTAACCTAACCTAACCTAACCTAACCTAACCTAACCTAACCTAACCTAACCTAACCTAACCTAACCTAACCTAACCTAACCTAACCTAACCTAACCTAACCTAACCTAACCTAACCTAACCTAACCTAACCTAACCTAACCTAACCTAACCTATACCTAACCTAACCTAACCTAACCTAACCTAACCTAACCTAACCTAACCTAACCTAACCTAACCTAACCTAACCTAACCTAACCTAACCTAACCTAACCTAACCTAACCTAACCTAACCTAACCTAACCTAACCTAACCTAACCTAACCTAACCTAACCTAACCTAACCTAACCTAACCTAACCTAACCTAACCTAACCTAACCTAACCTAACCTAACCTAACCTAACCTAACCTAACCTAACCTAACCTAACCTAACCTAACCTAACCTAACCTAACCTAACCTAACCTAACCTAACCTAACCTAACCTAACCTAACCTAACCTAACCTAACCTAACCTAACCTAACCTAACCTAACCTAACCTAACCTAACCTAACCTAACCTAACCTAACCTAACCTAACCTAACCTAACCTAACCTAACCTAACCTAACCTAACCTAACCTAACCTAACCTAACCTAACCTAACCTAACCTAACCTAACCTAACCTAACCTAACCTAACCTAACCTAACCTAACCTAACCTAACCTAACCTAACCTAACCTAACCTAACCTAACCTAACCTAACCTAACCTAACCTAACCTAACCTAACCTAACCTAACCTAACCTAACCTAACCTAACCTAACCTAACCTAACCTAACCTAACCTAACCTAACCTAACCTAACCTAACCTAACCTAACCTAACCTAACCTAACCTAACCTAACCTAACCTAACCTAACCTAACCTAACCTAACCTAACCTAACCTAACCTAACCTAACCTAACCTAACCTAACCTAACCTAACCTAACCTAACCTAACCTAACCTAACCTAACCTAACCTAACCTAACCTAACCTAACCTAACCTAACCTAACCTAACCTAACCTAACCTAACCTAACCTAACCTAACCTAACCTAACCTAACCTAACCTAACCTAACCTAACCTAACCTAACCTAACCTAACCTAACCTAACCTAACCTAACCTAACCTAACCTAACCTAACCTAACCTAACCTAACCTAACCTAACCTAACCTAACCTAACCTAACCTAACCTAACCTAACCTAACCTAACCTAACCTAACCTAACCTAACCTAACCTAACCTAACCTAACCTAACCTAACCTAACCTAACCTAACCTAACCTAACCTAACCTAACCTAACCTAACCTAACCTAACCTAACCTAACCTAACCTAACCTAACCTAACCTAACCTAACCTAACCTAACCTAACCTAACCTAACCTAACCTAACCTAACCTAACCTAACCTAACCTAACCTAACCTAACCTAACCTAACCTAACCTAACCTAACCTAACCTAACCTAACCTAACCTAACCTAACCTAACCTAACCTAACCTAACCTAACCTAACCTAACCTAACCTAACCTAACCTAACCTAACCTAACCTAACCTAACCTAACCTAACCTAACCTAACCTAACCTAACCTAACCTAACCTAACCTAACCTAACCTAACCTAACCTAACCTAACCTAACCTAACCTAACCTAACCTAACCTAACCTAACCTAACCTAACCTAACCTAACCTAACCTAACCTAACCTAACCTAACCTAACCTAACCTAACCTAACCTAACCTAACCTAACCTAACCTAACCTAACCTAACCTAACCTAACCTAACCTAACCTAACCTAACCTAACCTAACCTAACCTAACCTAACCTAACCTAACCTAACCTAACCTAACCTAACCTAACCTAACCTAACCTAACCTAACCTAACCTAACCTAACCTAACCTAACCTAACCTAACCTAACCTAACCTAACCTAACCTAACCTAACCTAACCTAACCTAACCTAACCTAACCTAACCTAACCTAACCTAACCTAACCTAACCTAACCTAACCTAACCTAACCTAACCTAACCTAACCTAACCTAACCTAACCTAACCTAACCTAACCTAACCTAACCTAACCTAACCTAACCTAACCTAACCTAACCTAACCTAACCTAACCTAACCTAACCTAACCTAACCTAACCTAACCTAACCTAACCTAACCTAACCTAACCTAACCTAACCTAACCTAACCTAACCTAACCTAACCTAACCTAACCTAACCTAACCTAACCTAACCTAACCTAACCTAACCTAACCTAACCTAACCTAACCTAACCTAACCTAACCTAACCTAACCTAACCTAACCTAACCTAACCTAACCTAACCTAACCTAACCTAACCTAACCTAACCTAACCTAACCTAACCTAACCTAACCTAACCTAACCTAACCTAACCTAACCTAACCTAACCTAACCTAACCTAACCTAACCTAACCTAACCTAACCTAACCTAACCTAACCTAACCTAACCTAACCTAACCTAACCTAACCTAACCTAACCTAACCTAACCTAACCTAACCTAACCTAACCTAACCTAACCTAACCTAACCTAACCTAACCTAACCTAACCTAACCTAACCTAACCTAACCTAACCTAACCTAACCTAACCTAACCTAACCTAACCTAACCTAACCTAACCTAACCTAACCTAACCTAACCTAACCTAACCTAACCTAACCTAACCTAACCTAACCTAACCTAACCTAACCTAACCTAACCTAACCTAACCTAACCTAACCTAACCTAACCTAACCTAACCTAACCTAACCTAACCTAACCTAACCTAACCTAACCTAACCTAACCTAACCTAACCTAACCTAACCTAACCTAACCTAACCTAACCTAACCTAACCTAACCTAACCTAACCTAACCTAACCTAACCTAACCTAACCTAACCTAACCTAACCTAACCTAACCTAACCTAACCTAACCTAACCTAACCTAACCTAACCTAACCTAACCTAACCTAACCTAACCTAACCTAACCTAACCTAACCTAACCTAACCTAACCTAACCTAACCTAACCTAACCTAACCTAACCTAACCTAACCTAACCTAACCTAACCTAACCTAACCTAACCTAACCTAACCTAACCTAACCTAACCTAACCTAACCTAACCTAACCTAACCTAACCTAACCTAACCTAACCTAACCTAACCTAACCTAACCTAACCTAACCTAACCTAACCTAACCTAACCTAACCTAACCTAACCTAACCTAACCTAACCTAACCTAACCTAACCTAACCTAACCTAACCTAACCTAACCTAACCTAACCTAACCTAACCTAACCTAACCTAACCTAACCTAACCTAACCTAACCTAACCTAACCTAACCTAACCTAACCTAACCTAACCTAACCTAACCTAACCTAACCTAACCTAACCTAACCTAACCTAACCTAACCTAACCTAACCTAACCTAACCTAACCTAACCTAACCTAACCTAACCTAACCTAACCTAACCTAACCTAACCTAACCTAACCTAACCTAACCTAACCTAACCTAACCTAACCTAACCTAACCTAACCTAACCTAACCTAACCTAACCTAACCTAACCTAACCTAACCTAACCTAACCTAACCTAACCTAACCTAACCTAACCTAACCTAACCTAACCTAACCTAACCTAACCTAACCTAACCTAACCTAACCTAACCTAACCTAACCTAACCTAACCTAACCTAACCTAACCTAACCTAACCTAACCTAACCTAACCTAACCTAACCTAACCTAACCTAACCTAACCTAACCTAACCTAACCTAACCTAACCTAACCTAACCTAACCTAACCTAACCTAACCTAACCTAACCTAACCTAACCTAACCTAACCTAACCTAACCTAACCTAACCTAACCTAACCTAACCTAACCTAACCTAACCTAACCTAACCTAACCTAACCTAACCTAACCTAACCTAACCTAACCTAACCTAACCTAACCTAACCTAACCTAACCTAACCTAACCTAACCTAACCTAACCTAACCTAACCTAACCTAACCTAACCTAACCTAACCTAACCTAACCTAACCTAACCTAACCTAACCTAACCTAACCTAACCTAACCTAACCTAACCTAACCTAACCTAACCTAACCTAACCTAACCTAACCTAACCTAACCTAACCTAACCTAACCTAACCTAACCTAACCTAACCTAACCTAACCTAACCTAACCTAACCTAACCTAACCTAACCTAACCTAACCTAACCTAACCTAACCTAACCTAACCTAACCTAACCTAACCTAACCTAACCTAACCTAACCTAACCTAACCTAACCTAACCTAACCTAACCTAACCTAACCTAACCTAACCTAACCTAACCTAACCTAACCTAACCTAACCTAACCTAACCTAACCTAACCTAACCTAACCTAACCTAACCTAACCTAACCTAACCTAACCTAACCTAACCTAACCTAACCTAACCTAACCTAACCTAACCTAACCTAACCTAACCTAACCTAACCTAACCTAACCTAACCTAACCTAACCTAACCTAACCTAACCTAACCTAACCTAACCTAACCTAACCTAACCTAACCTAACCTAACCTAACCTAACCTAACCTAACCTAACCTAACCTAACCTAACCTAACCTAACCTAACCTAACCTAACCTAACCTAACCTAACCTAACCTAACCTAACCTAACCTAACCTAACCTAACCTAACCTAACCTAACCTAACCTAACCTAACCTAACCTAACCTAACCTAACCTAACCTAACCTAACCTAACCTAACCTAACCTAACCTAACCTAACCTAACCTAACCTAACCTAACCTAACCTAACCTAACCTAACCTAACCTAACCTAACCTAACCTAACCTAACCTAACCTAACCTAACCTAACCTAACCTAACCTAACCTAACCTAACCTAACCTAACCTAACCTAACCTAACCTAACCTAACCTAACCTAACCTAACCTAACCTAACCTAACCTAACCTAACCTAACCTAACCTAACCTAACCTAACCTAACCTAACCTAACCTAACCTAACCTAACCTAACCTAACCTAACCTAACCTAACCTAACCTAACCTAACCTAACCTAACCTAACCTAACCTAACCTAACCTAACCTAACCTAACCTAACCTAACCTAACCTAACCTAACCTAACCTAACCTAACCTAACCTAACCTAACCTAACCTAACCTAACCTAACCTAACCTAACCTAACCTAACCTAACCTAACCTAACCTAACCTAACCTAACCTAACCTAACCTAACCTAACCTAACCTAACCTAACCTAACCTAACCTAACCTAACCTAACCTAACCTAACCTAACCTAACCTAACCTAACCTAACCTAACCTAACCTAACCTAACCTAACCTAACCTAACCTAACCTAACCTAACCTAACCTAACCTAACCTAACCTAACCTAACCTAACCTAACCTAACCTAACCTAACCTAACCTAACCTAACCTAACCTAACCTAACCTAACCTAACCTAACCTAACCTAACCTAACCTAACCTAACCTAACCTAACCTAACCTAACCTAACCTAACCTAACCTAACCTAACCTAACCTAACCTAACCTAACCTAACCTAACCTAACCTAACCTAACCTAACCTAACCTAACCTAACCTAACCTAACCTAACCTAACCTAACCTAACCTAACCTAACCTAACCTAACCTAACCTAACCTAACCTAACCTAACCTAACCTAACCTAACCTAACCTAACCTAACCTAACCTAACCTAACCTAACCTAACCTAACCTAACCTAACCTAACCTAACCTAACCTAACCTAACCTAACCTAACCTAACCTAACCTAACCTAACCTAACCTAACCTAACCTAACCTAACCTAACCTAACCTAACCTAACCTAACCTAACCTAACCTAACCTAACCTAACCTAACCTAACCTAACCTAACCTAACCTAACCTAACCTAACCTAACCTAACCTAACCTAACCTAACCTAACCTAACCTAACCTAACCTAACCTAACCTAACCTAACCTAACCTAACCTAACCTAACCTAACCTAACCTAACCTAACCTAACCTAACCTAACCTAACCTAACCTAACCTAACCTAACCTAACCTAACCTAACCTAACCTAACCTAACCTAACCTAACCTAACCTAACCTAACCTAACCTAACCTAACCTAACCTAACCTAACCTAACCTAACCTAACCTAACCTAACCTAACCTAACCTAACCTAACCTAACCTAACCTAACCTAACCTAACCTAACCTAACCTAACCTAACCTAACCTAACCTAACCTAACCTAACCTAACCTAACCTAACCTAACCTAACCTAACCTAACCTAACCTAACCTAACCTAACCTAACCTAACCTAACCTAACCTAACCTAACCTAACCTAACCTAACCTAACCTAACCTAACCTAACCTAACCTAACCTAACCTAACCTAACCTAACCTAACCTAACCTAACCTAACCTAACCTAACCTAACCTAACCTAACCTAACCTAACCTAACCTAACCTAACCTAACCTAACCTAACCTAACCTAACCTAACCTAACCTAACCTAACCTAACCTAACCTAACCTAACCTAACCTAACCTAACCTAACCTAACCTAACCTAACCTAACCTAACCTAACCTAACCTAACCTAACCTAACCTAACCTAACCTAACCTAACCTAACCTAACCTAACCTAACCTAACCTAACCTAACCTAACCTAACCTAACCTAACCTAACCTAACCTAACCTAACCTAACCTAACCTAACCTAACCTAACCTAACCTAACCTAACCTAACCTAACCTAACCTAACCTAACCTAACCTAACCTAACCTAACCTAACCTAACCTAACCTAACCTAACCTAACCTAACCTAACCTAACCTAACCTAACCTAACCTAACCTAACCTAACCTAACCTAACCTAACCTAACCTAACCTAACCTAACCTAACCTAACCTAACCTAACCTAACCTAACCTAACCTAACCTAACCTAACCTAACCTAACCTAACCTAACCTAACCTAACCTAACCTAACCTAACCTAACCTAACCTAACCTAACCTAACCTAACCTAACCTAACCTAACCTAACCTAACCTAACCTAACCTAACCTAACCTAACCTAACCTAACCTAACCTAACCTAACCTAACCTAACCTAACCTAACCTAACCTAACCTAACCTAACCTAACCTAACCTAACCTAACCTAACCTAACCTAACCTAACCTAACCTAACCTAACCTAACCTAACCTAACCTAACCTAACCTAACCTAACCTAACCTAACCTAACCTAACCTAACCTAACCTAACCTAACCTAACCTAACCTAACCTAACCTAACCTAACCTAACCTAACCTAACCTAACCTAACCTAACCTAACCTAACCTAACCTAACCTAACCTAACCTAACCTAACCTAACCTAACCTAACCTAACCTAACCTAACCTAACCTAACCTAACCTAACCTAACCTAACCTAACCTAACCTAACCTAACCTAACCTAACCTAACCTAACCTAACCTAACCTAACCTAACCTAACCTAACCTAACCTAACCTAACCTAACCTAACCTAACCTAACCTAACCTAACCTAACCTAACCTAACCTAACCTAACCTAACCTAACCTAACCTAACCTAACCTAACCTAACCTAACCTAACCTAACCTAACCTAACCTAACCTAACCTAACCTAACCTAACCTAACCTAACCTAACCTAACCTAACCTAACCTAACCTAACCTAACCTAACCTAACCTAACCTAACCTAACCTAACCTAACCTAACCTAACCTAACCTAACCTAACCTAACCTAACCTAACCTAACCTAACCTAACCTAACCTAACCTAACCTAACCTAACCTAACCTAACCTAACCTAACCTAACCTAACCTAACCTAACCTAACCTAACCTAACCTAACCTAACCTAACCTAACCTAACCTAACCTAACCTAACCTAACCTAACCTAACCTAACCTAACCTAACCTAACCTAACCTAACCTAACCTAACCTAACCTAACCTAACCTAACCTAACCTAACCTAACCTAACCTAACCTAACCTAACCTAACCTAACCTAACCTAACCTAACCTAACCTAACCTAACCTAACCTAACCTAACCTAACCTAACCTAACCTAACCTAACCTAACCTAACCTAACCTAACCTAACCTAACCTAACCTAACCTAACCTAACCTAACCTAACCTAACCTAACCTAACCTAACCTAACCTAACCTAACCTAACCTAACCTAACCTAACCTAACCTAACCTAACCTAACCTAACCTAACCTAACCTAACCTAACCTAACCTAACCTAACCTAACCTAACCTAACCTAACCTAACCTAACCTAACCTAACCTAACCTAACCTAACCTAACCTAACCTAACCTAACCTAACCTAACCTAACCTAACCTAACCTAACCTAACCTAACCTAACCTAACCTAACCTAACCTAACCTAACCTAACCTAACCTAACCTAACCTAACCTAACCTAACCTAACCTAACCTAACCTAACCTAACCTAACCTAACCTAACCTAACCTAACCTAACCTAACCTAACCTAACCTAACCTAACCTAACCTAACCTAACCTAACCTAACCTAACCTAACCTAACCTAACCTAACCTAACCTAACCTAACCTAACCTAACCTAACCTAACCTAACCTAACCTAACCTAACCTAACCTAACCTAACCTAACCTAACCTAACCTAACCTAACCTAACCTAACCTAACCTAACCTAACCTAACCTAACCTAACCTAACCTAACCTAACCTAACCTAACCTAACCTAACCTAACCTAACCTAACCTAACCTAACCTAACCTAACCTAACCTAACCTAACCTAACCTAACCTAACCTAACCTAACCTAACCTAACCTAACCTAACCTAACCTAACCTAACCTAACCTAACCTAACCTAACCTAACCTAACCTAACCTAACCTAACCTAACCTAACCTAACCTAACCTAACCTAACCTAACCTAACCTAACCTAACCTAACCTAACCTAACCTAACCTAACCTAACCTAACCTAACCTAACCTAACCTAACCTAACCTAACCTAACCTAACCTAACCTAACCTAACCTAACCTAACCTAACCTAACCTAACCTAACCTAACCTAACCTAACCTAACCTAACCTAACCTAACCTAACCTAACCTAACCTAACCTAACCTAACCTAACCTAACCTAACCTAACCTAACCTAACCTAACCTAACCTAACCTAACCTAACCTAACCTAACCTAACCTAACCTAACCTAACCTAACCTAACCTAACCTAACCTAACCTAACCTAACCTAACCTAACCTAACCTAACCTAACCTAACCTAACCTAACCTAACCTAACCTAACCTAACCTAACCTAACCTAACCTAACCTAACCTAACCTAACCTAACCTAACCTAACCTAACCTAACCTAACCTAACCTAACCTAACCTAACCTAACCTAACCTAACCTAACCTAACCTAACCTAACCTAACCTAACCTAACCTAACCTAACCTAACCTAACCTAACCTAACCTAACCTAACCTAACCTAACCTAACCTAACCTAACCTAACCTAACCTAACCTAACCTAACCTAACCTAACCTAACCTAACCTAACCTAACCTAACCTAACCTAACCTAACCTAACCTAACCTAACCTAACCTAACCTAACCTAACCTAACCTAACCTAACCTAACCTAACCTAACCTAACCTAACCTAACCTAACCTAACCTAACCTAACCTAACCTAACCTAACCTAACCTAACCTAACCTAACCTAACCTAACCTAACCTAACCTAACCTAACCTAACCTAACCTAACCTAACCTAACCTAACCTAACCTAACCTAACCTAACCTAACCTAACCTAACCTAACCTAACCTAACCTAACCTAACCTAACCTAACCTAACCTAACCTAACCTAACCTAACCTAACCTAACCTAACCTAACCTAACCTAACCTAACCTAACCTAACCTAACCTAACCTAACCTAACCTAACCTAACCTAACCTAACCTAACCTAACCTAACCTAACCTAACCTAACCTAACCTAACCTAACCTAACCTAACCTAACCTAACCTAACCTAACCCAAGTCCCGCTCGCGCCCCGGACCGAGCACCCGCGCCCACCGCACGGAGCGACATACAGAGTGCCCGCTACGCTGTTTTAAAATCAAAAAAGTGGGTTTTTTCACGATTTTCACTAAGTGTTACACATCAAAATACGCGCGCAACTGAGACGCATCCGAATCCGGAAAAATTTTTCGGAAAAAGTGAATAGCGGAAAAGTTATAGTGGAAAAACAAGTTTTTCAACTTAAAAAGTGAAACGCTGCTCAATCTAGAGCGGCGACATATATATTGTGAAGTGTAGCACGGAGCGCCTTGGGACGCTTAAAGAGGTGACACCAACTTTGGATTTTTCCGGCCACTGGGGTGGCCGTGAGACCGAAAAAAACAACTTTCGTCGAGCCGCCAAATCACGAACCGGAGGAGTGCGGCTGGATCTGAAAACACCATTCGACGCAGCTTCAGACGAGGAGCCGGGTGTTGAAAACCCCAAGAAAATCGGACAAAGTTAAGTGCCTCTTTTTCAACTTTGAAAATCCGGACATTTTGGGACAGCCCTAGCGGGAGATTCATCGCGGCAACCCTAGTTTTAAATACTTTTAAAAAATAGTTTATCTTGTACCCTACATTGTATTAAAAATTTGTGTTAGATTTAATATAAAAAGTTTTTAGATATTAGGACTTAAAGTTTTAAAAAATTTGGGGGTTGAAAAGTGCCACCCCTAGAAACTTTCAAAAATTATTTTAGGGTAGACAAAAAATTAGGCTAGCTACTTCATTTTAAATTTGATTTTTTAGACTATAATTACTAGAGATATAAGACTTTTCGTGGATTTTGCGTACGCGAAACAATTAATTCTAATTTTTAAAAAGTAATTCCACCCCCTAAGGGTTAAGTTAAAATTCGCGTCAACATACCACTAAATAGGTCCTTTTACACCCTATCTAGTGGTGTTATTAAAACCCACGCGTCTCTAGTACTTAAGTGTTAATTTAGATTTTACTCAGGGTCGTTTTTGCCCAAAACGGCAAAGTTAAGCCGGTAATCGTCCCTCAGTGAAATATTCTAAGTCGCTGAAACTTAGGCTTAGAAAAACTTAGAAAAACTCTTTAAAATCCATAACTTACTAGCTAGGGGTCTGTTTTTGGTAGGATTTTCAGATTATTGCCTAGGACAACTAGGGTGACCTAACGGGGAAATTTTTTTTCAAAATTTGGGGGGTGAACATTTGTAAAAAAATAAAAACGGGGGAAAACCACCCCTTAAAAATTTCAAAAAATCTGGAATAGTAGGTTATTACTTTTTAAGACTTCTAATTCTAAAAAATTGGAATATTAATAAATTTTTGTATTTATTTAGGAGCTATTTGTTTTTAAAAATTTGTGTTTTTTCATTTTGTACACCCCCTGCATAGTAGGGGTAGTAGTCGCGAGGGTGATTATATATATATTAAATAGCCTATTTATTTAAGAGTATTTTACAGAAAACCATAACCCCCTACGTAGTATAGGAAAGAAGTTATTAATAAATTTGTCTGGACGTAGAAAAACTACCCCTATTTTAAAAAGTCTTTTTCTATTTTAGTTTGTTAAAAATTTTTAAAAATTTTAGTGTTAGCTATTGTGTTTTAACCATAAGAAAAATTTGGTTGCTTTTTTAAGATTTTTTATTTAATATTTTATTATAAATGTACATTTTTTCTTGAAAGTACCAAATAAGCAACCCTTAATTTTAAAAATCTTCAGAAATAGTTTATTTAATAAATTTGCATAATTAAAAAGCGTTAAAAGTTAGTTTAATTCATAATCTGTTATATTATTAGAATTTTAGAATTTTCAATTCATAAATAAATATAAATATAGTAATTACAAAATAGGGGTGTTTTTACAGGTCAAAAACTTAAAAGGGTGATAAAAAATTTAGGGTGTAAAATTTTCAATTTCTAGCGACGTGGCGATCGTTTTTTCGACAAAACCAACGAACCGGTGCAAAAATTTTGAAGGAAAACTCAAAATTCAGGGGGGTCATTTTGAGTTTGAAATTACGAAAACCGGAAAATAGGGCAAAATTAAGTTTGGCAATAACTTCAGTATTTATGCACCGATTCTGGCAAACGGCACGTCGTTAGATAGGTCTCATCGAGGCGCACACCCGCTCCATAGAGCTCGAGGCTCTACATAGAGCCCTTTAAGAAATTTAGTCATAAGTGTGTATTTTTAGATAAAAATTTTTTACTGCTAGGATATAAGTTATATAATTCTGTACCCTCGTAGCATCATTGACGTCAACGGACTCTACATAGATAAATTTTTAGCGCTCGATTTGGAGCTCTACCTATTTGTGCGGGAATCGGACTAAGATAACCACCGTAGAGACGATCCTGGCGATACCAAAGACGACTCTCTACGACCAGCGGTTGCGGAGATATTTAACTTCAAAGTTTTGTCGGCCATCTTGGTCCGCCATTTTGTTTTTTCAATAGGACTCATAACTCCGCCCCCGTTGGGCCTAGAGCGACGCGGTTTCGACCGGAACTCTTAGGATAGGTTTCTCTATAAATTTAAAAGGGTAGAGTATAAATTTAGTAGAGTCGGATTTTTCCAAAAAGTTGATAGAGACGATCTTGCGTAACTATAGTGGCAAGAAAATAACCCGGGAAAAACTTTTCCCCGACTTAATAGGACAGGTAGAACTGGAGTTATCGAGCTTTTGAAATCTGACGGCCATCTTGTCCGCCATTTTGAAAAACTTAAAAACGGCATAGCTCCGTAACCAGAGGGACTAGAAGAAAGGGACTTTCACTGGGGAACTTCCCTTAGGAAACTCTCTCAAACAAACAATAAATAGAGACCATAGCTCTACATAGAGTTACAAAAATTTTTTCTTATATTCTTTAAATTAAAATGAACTTCACCAGTAGTGCTTAGGTTACCCTATTGACCTGACTCTTATAATAGAGAGTTACGATAGAGAACCGCGACCAATTAGAGTGTCTAATCTGCAACACCGGAGAATACCTGCTGGCTGATAGAATCGCGAAGACTTACTAAATAAAATAAATAAATAATAGTCTCTCATTCCTTTTGGCTTTTACCTTGTCCTTACTACTTATATACCCACTTTACTTTTTATATACTTTAAATTCTGGGTACTGTGTGTTGACCACTGCGTCTATTGACCAGTGCTCCTAGGCTAAGTTTACACGGTTCTATTGAACCTTTTTTGTTTTTATTTTTTTTATTCTTTAATTGACAAAGACAAGGCTCTGTCCAACAAAATGGCGACTGCACGCACCCCCGCCAAAAAGGCAGTGATGACGAACCCCCCCATATCTCCGAGACGCGAAATAGAGGACGAGAGGGCAGGCCCCTCAAAGACTGCACTGACGCAGACTTCCAGCGTGAGGCGCAGCATTGGAGAATGGGAGAATGTGAGCGTGGAACCCTGCAACTCGACAGCGCACACCCATGCAAAACCATTAAAAGACACACCTCCATCCGTGGCGGCCCCGGCTAAGCAGAAGCCGAGGCTGGTGTTACCCGCGGATTCCAAAGGAGCGGCACGTAGAGCCTCAATGGAGGCGACGGCGGTGTCGCCGCGACCGGAGCCAGCTAAAGCCGCCGACAGGGTGACCCAGGCCAGGAACTGGCTTCAGAGGGCGAAGGCTCACATAGGTGAGTCTCGCAACCTGAGGGCGGACCTAAAGGCCGGAATCACCCTGGCGGTGGAAAAGCTGTACCAGCTTGTCAAGGAGGAGACAGCAGAAACAGCACCTGAAAAAGGAAAGAAAGCATTTGAAAAAATAGAGACAGGGAAAATTGAAGGGGGAAATACAAGAGAAACAAGCCAGGAGAAAATAGGGACGGAGGGAAAGGAGCTTATAAGGATGATGAAAGAGCAAGGGGAAAAAATAGATAGGACAAACAGGGAACTTGAAAGCCTACGAGAGACCATCGCGTTGCAACACGAGACCGCACAGAAACAGCAACTAACTTATGCACGAGTCACAGCAGCGCCACCAAGTAGACCAGAGAGGAAGAGCGCGCTTCACTCCATTGTCGTTGAGTCGAAGAACGAAACGGAAACCGGCGACGAGGTTATGAAGAAAGTAAGAGAGGCGGTTAACGCAAAGGATGGTTGGGTGACCGTGGAGAGGGTCCGCAAGATAAAAGACAAGAAGGTAATACTGGGCTGCAGAACTATCGAAGAAAGAGAAAAAGTCAAAGAAAGACTCCAAAGCGCCGCTAGTCACCTTCATTTCGAGGACATGAAGAACCAAGACCCAATGGTTATTCTCAGAGACATCATCTCAAGCCATACCGACCAGGATATCCTACAGGCACTGAGGAACCAGAATGGGAGCGTCTTTCACGGCCTCGAAAAGAAGGAAGACAGGACGGAGATTAAGTTCCGGCGCAAAGCGAGGAACCCGCTTATGAATCACGTCATAGCGAGAGTATCCCCACAGATATATAACAGACTGATGGAGAAAGGCGCGGTGCATATCGATATGCAAAGGATACGGGTTGCTGACCAATCCCCACTTGTCCAGTGCTCCATGTGCTTGGCTTACGGACATGGGAGGAGGTTTTGCAAAGAAACCATACCAAAGTGCACACACTGTGGGGGCCCGCATATGAGGAGTGAGTGTGCAGACTGGATGACAGCAGTGGCTCCAAAGTGCTGTAATTGCACAGTAGCAAAGTTGGAGAACACAGAGCATAACGCCTACAGCTCAGAGTGCCCGGTGCGCAGGAAGTGGGAGGCACTGGCACGAGCCAAAGTCCAGTACTGCTAAAGTGGTTCCTACGCAATCTGGGGCAGGCGTCCCCACCAGATGTTATGCAGTGGCTCAGGCGAACCTACAGCGCAAGGAACTTGCAACGATCGAACTCATGGTGGAGGCCAGCAAACGCAAACTCGCGTTTGCGCTGGTCCAGGAGCCCTATGTGGGTGGGGTGAAAAGGATGAAGGACTACCGTGGGGCGAGAGTCTTCCAAAACGCTGCAGTAGGAGATGGGACTGTAAAGGCAGCGATTGTCGTCTTCGATGGCGAGCTCGACGTCGTACAGTACCCGAAACTCACGAGCGACAATATTGTCGCAGTGAGGATCCGAACCAGCGCCTGGGAAATCGCGGCGGTGTCCTTCTACTTCGAACCGGATCAACCCATAGGGCCATACCTGGAGCAGCTGAGGAAGGTCGTAGAGGAGCTGGGCCCAAGATTACTGCTAATAGGCGGAGACAGTAACGCCAAGAGTACCTGGTGGGGCAGCACCATGGAAGACCACAGGGGAGAAGAAATGTCCGGGACCCTGGAAGAGTCTGGATTGCAGGTACTAAATACAGGTGACACGCCAACGTTCGATACCGTGAGAGGTACGAGGGTGCTCACCAGCTATGTTGATATAACAGCCTGTTCCGAAGACCTACTGGAACAAGTCGATAACTGGAGGGTAGACCAGGAGATGACGAGCTCGGACCACAACGCCATCATTTTTGACATTAGTCTCCGCAAAAGTAGAGGTCTGAAAGTACAGAGAACCACTAGACTCTACAACACAAAGAAGGCGGACTGGGATCGTTTTAATACCACCTTAGAGGAGGCCAAATCTCGGAACAATATTAGCATAGAGCGTATAAACGACGCTACAAACCGTGATCAACTTGAGCAAATTGTCCGAGATTACACTGAGGTCATAACAGAAGCCTGCAAAACCAGCATGCCGGCAAAGAAGAGCACAGAGGTGCTCAAGATCCCATGGTGGAATGATGAGCTCGCGAGGCTGAAAAAAGTTGCCACTACCTTCAGGCGAAAGATCAGGAACGCGGCACCGTACCGCAGAGACATAGTGGTAACTGAGTACCTGAAAAAGAAAGAGGAATATGAGTGCCAAGCCAAGAAAGCCCAAATAGATAGCTGGAAGGAGTTCTGCAGCAAGCAAGATCGAGAGGGCCTTTGGGAAGGAATCTATAGAGTGATAGGCCGGACCACGAGGAGAACAGAGGACTTGACCCTAACCAAGGATGGAGCACACCTGAACCCAAGAGAATCAGCGAACTTACTGGCGGAGACATTCTACCCACAAGACCTGGAGACAACTGACAATGAACACCATCGCATGACCAGAAAGGCAGCGAAGAAGGTAAACGAATGGAAGCATGATGAACAACATGACCCACCGTTTACCGAGGTGGAGCTGAAGACTGCGGTGGGGAGTTTCAACCCAAAGAAGGCCCCAGGAGCGGATGGCTTCACAGCAGACATCTGCAGCCGGGCTATCCACCAGGACCTGGACGCCTTCCTTGCCCTGTGCAACAAGTGTCTACTGATCGGACACTTCCCGGACATCTGGAAGGAAGCCACAGTGGTGGTATTGAGAAAACCGGGCAAGGATGATTATACGAAACCCAAGGCTTACAGACCGATAGGTCTATTGCCGGTATTGGGGAAGGTCCTGGAAAAGATCATAGTAGCAAGGATTAAATGGCATTTAGTACCGAGGATTAGTACTCGCCAGTACGGATTCATGCCCCAGAGGAGCACTGAGGACGCCCTCTATAATCTAATACACCGTATCAAGGGTAAGATTGAGCTGAAGAAGCTGGTAACCCTAGTGTCATTGGATATAGAGGGGGCCTTCGATAGCGCATGGTGGCCGGCAATCCGAGTCCGTCTGGCTGAGGAAAAGTGCCCGGTAAACATCAGGAGGCTACTGGATAGCTATCTGGAGCGCAGAAAAGTCAGAGTAAGATTCGCCGGGGAAGAAGCGGTAAGAAATACCAGCAAAGGATGCGTGCAAGGGTCAATCGGTGGTCCCATCTTGTGGAACCTTCTTTTGGACCCTCTATTACGGGATTTGGAGACCAGGGGACATTACGTCCAGGCTTTTGCTGACGACGTGGTACTGGTTTTCGACGGTAACACAGCAACTGAAGTGGCTAGTAAGGCAAACGCGGCCCTAGAATATGTTCAACAGTGGGGAGCGCGAAACAAATTGAAATTTGCTCCGCACAAGACCTGCGC
>CASGGK010000004.1:30000-35000 GCA_949316185.1 Pyrausta nigrata
AACCTAACCTAACCTAACCTAACCTAACCTAACCTAACCTAACCTAACCTAACCTAACCTAACCTAACCTAACCTAACCTAACCTAACCTAACCTAACCTAACCTAACCTAACCTAACCTAACCTAACCTAACCTAACCTAACCTAACCTAACCTAACCTAACCTAACCTAACCTAACCTAACCTAACCTAACCTAACCTAACCTAACCTAACCTAACCTAACCTAACCTAACCTAACCTAACCTAACCTAACCTAACCTAACCTAACCTAACCTAACCTAACCTAACCTAACCTAACCTAACCTAACCTAACCTAACCTAACCTAACCTAACCTAACCTAACCTAACCTAACCTAACCTAACCTAACCTAACCTAACCTAACCTAACCTAACCTAACCTAACCTAACCTAACCTAACCTAACCTAACCTAACCTAACCTAACCTAACCTAACCTAACCTAACCTAACCTAACCTAACCTAACCTAACCTAACCTAACCTAACCTAACCTAACCTAACCTAACCTAACCTAACCTAACCTAACCTAACCTAACCTAACCTAACCTAACCTAACCTAACCTAACCTAACCTAACCTAACCTAACCTAACCTAACCTAACCTAACCTAACCTAACCTAACCTAACCTAACCTAACCTAACCTAACCTAACCTAACCTAACCTAACCTAACCTAACCTAACCTAACCTAACCTAACCTAACCTAACCTAACCTAACCTAACCTAACCTAACCTAACCTAACCTAACCTAACCTAACCTAACCTAACCTAACCTAACCTAACCTAACCTAACCTAACCTAACCTAACCTAACCTAACCTAACCTAACCTAACCTAACCTAACCTAACCTAACCTAACCTAACCTAACCTAACCTAACCTAACCTAACCTAACCTAACCTAACCTAACCTAACCTAACCTAACCTAACCTAACCTAACCTAACCTAACCTAACCTAACCTAACCTAACCTAACCTAACCTAACCTAACCTAACCTAACCTAACCTAACCTAACCTAACCTAACCTAACCTAACCTAACCTAACCTAACCTAACCTAACCTAACCTAACCTAACCTAACCTAACCTAACCTAACCTAACCTAACCTAACCTAACCTAACCTAACCTAACCTAACCTAACCTAACCTAACCTAACCTAACCTAACCTAACCTAACCTAACCTAACCTAACCTAACCTAACCTAACCTAACCTAACCTAACCTAACCTAACCTAACCTAACCTAACCTAACCTAACCTAACCTAACCTAACCTAACCTAACCTAACCTAACCTAACCTAACCTAACCTAACCTAACCTAACCTAACCTAACCTAACCTAACCTAACCTAACCTAACCTAACCTAACCTAACCTAACCTAACCTAACCTAACCTAACCTAACCTAACCTAACCTAACCTAACCTAACCTAACCTAACCTAACCTAACCTAACCTAACCTAACCTAACCTAACCTAACCTAACCTAACCTAACCTAACCTAACCTAACCTAACCTAACCTAACCTAACCTAACCTAACCTAACCTAACCTAACCTAACCTAACCTAACCTAACCTAACCTAACCTAACCTAACCTAACCTAACCTAACCTAACCTAACCTAACCTAACCTAACCTAACCTAACCTAACCTAACCTAACCTAACCTAACCTAACCTAACCTAACCTAACCTAACCTAACCTAACCTAACCTAACCTAACCTAACCTAACCTAACCTAACCTAACCTAACCTAACCTAACCTAACCTAACCTAACCTAACCTAACCTAACCTAACCTAACCTAACCTAACCTAACCTAACCTAACCTAACCTAACCTAACCTAACCTAACCTAACCTAACCTAACCTAACCTAACCTAACCTAACCTAACCTAACCTAACCTAACCTAACCTAACCTAACCTAACCTAACCTAACCTAACCTAACCTAACCTAACCTAACCTAACCTAACCTAACCTAACCTAACCTAACCTAACCTAACCTAACCTAACCTAACCTAACCTAACCTAACCTAACCTAACCTAACCTAACCTAACCTAACCTAACCTAACCTAACCTAACCTAACCTAACCTAACCTAACCTAACCTAACCTAACCTAACCTCGTAGAGGAGCTGGGCCCTAGATCACTGCTTATAGGAGGCGACAGCAACGCCAAGAGCACCTGGTGGGGCAGCACAACAGAGGACCACAGGGGGGCTGACATGTCCGGAACCCTGGAAGAGTCCGGCCTGCAAGTGCTGAACAGAGGCCACGTACCCACCTTCGATACAGTGAGAGGCAATAGAATATATACAAGCCACGTCGATGTAACCGCATGCTCCGAAAACCTGTTGGAACTGATCGACAGCTGGAAGGTGGATCAGGGCATGATTAGTTCTGATCACAATGCCATCACCTTTAATGTAAACCTTCGCAGCGGGAAGGGATTGAAGGTGATGAGAACCACGCGACAGTTCAATACAAAGAAGGCAGACTGGGGTCTATTTAACACCACACTGGTTGAAGCCAAGGCATCAAGGGACATATGTACGGAGGGCATTAACCGCATCGAGGACGAATACCAACTAGAAGAGACGGTAGTTAGGTACACCGAGGCGATAACCGATGCGTGTAAGGCGAGTATGCCAGTAAAAAAGAGTACGGAGGTTCTAAAAATCCCTTGGTGGAATGAAGAGCTCACGAAACTAAAAAAGACCATGGTCACATACCGACGCAAGATCAGGAACGCGGCATTACACCACAGAGACACGGCAGTTGCCGAGTACCTGAAGAAAAAGGAGGAGTACGAACACGAAGCCAAGCTAGCCCAGGTGTCCAGCTGGAAAGACTTCTGCACAAAACAGGACCGTGAGGGTCTCTGGGAGGGCATCTACAGGGTGATCAAAAGGACCACCAATAGAGAGGAAGATTTAAACCAGGAAGATTTAAACCTGGTAAAAGATGGAAGGTCACTGAACCCCGCTGAATCAGCAAATCTACTCGCGGAGACGTTCTTCCCATGGGATCAGGAAGAAGCCGGGGAGCTTCAATCCGAAGAAGGCCCCTGGGGCGGATGGCCTCACGGCTGACATATGCTCCAAGGCTATACTCCAGGATCTGGACGCCTTCCTTGCCCTTCTCAACAAGTGTCTCCTCATTGGATACTTCCCTGCTATCTGGAAGCGAGCCACAGTCGTGGTACTGAGGAAACCGGGTAAGGAGGACTACACGAACCCCAAGGCTTATAGACCGATAGGTCTGCTGCCGGTCCTGGGGAAGGTCTTGGAGAAGATTCTGGTAGCAAGGATGAAATGGCATTTAATACCGAGGTTTAGTACTCGCCAGTACGGATTCATGCCCCAGAAGAGCACCGAGGACGCCCTCTATACACTAGTGAACCGAATCAAGGGTAAGATGGAGCTGAAGAAGCTGGTAACCCTAGTTTCACTGGATATAGAGGGGGCCTTCGATAGCGCATGGTGGCCAGCCATCAGAGTCCGTCTGGCTGAGGAAAAGTGCCCGGTAAATATCAGGAGGCTACTAGACAGCTATTTGGAGCACAGAAGCGTCAACGTCAGGTATGCTGGAGAAGAAGTCGCACGGAACACTAATAAGGGATGCGTACAGGGGTCTATTGGTGGTCCCATCCTGTGGAATCTGCTTCTGGACCCGCTACTGCAGGAACTGGAGAGGAGAGGACATTACGTCCAGGCATTTGCCGACGACGTGGTCATGCTTTTTGACGGCAACACAGCGTTAGATATCGAGAGAGAGGCAAACGCAGCCCTTACATATGTTCGAGAGTGGGGCATAAGGAACAAGTTGCGATTTGCACCGCATAAAACTTGCGCTATGGTCATGACACGAAAGCTCAAACATGACACCCCGCGACTTACAATGGGAGGAATCGACATTGCTATGTCAGAGGAGGTAAAGATATTAGGACTGATAATAGATCGGAAGCTTACCTTCAACAATCATGTTGCCTCCCAATGTAGGAAAGCCTTGGATATCTATAAGCAGGTTGCTAGGGCTGCAAAGATTAACTGGGGCCTGCACTCAGAAATAGTAAGATTAATTTATATTGCAACAATAGAGCCTATTATCATGTACGCAGCTTCGGCGTGGGCGCCCGCAGCCAAAAAGATAGGGGTTCAGAAGTTACTAAACTCAGTGCAGAGAGGCTTCGCCCAGAAGCTTTGCAAATCATACCGTACAGTCTCTCTACACTCGGCGTTGACTCTGGCGGGGATACTACCTCTCGACCTCAGAATACAGGAGGCAGCCGCCCTGTATGAGACGAAGAGAGGGTCGCCCCTTCCAGAGTTGGGAGACAGAGAGACCGAGAGTAGGGTAGGGTTTGCAGAAACTCCTCATCCAGCTACGCATATGGACATAAGATTCGAACGCCTGGAGGACCAAAGTCTAGTCGATAGACACAACGTGCAGGAGGTGCGAATTTTCACCGACGGCAGCAAAATTGAGGGGAAGGTCGGAGCCGCTCTTTCTGTATGGAAGGGTGAAACCGAAATCCGGAACCAAAAGTTTTGTCTGTCCGCGTACTGCACCGTCTATCAGGCGGAATTGTTGGCCATATGCAAGGCAACGGGCGGAGTCCTTAAGGGGAGGGAGACAAGCTATGGTTTGTACAGCGATTCGATGGCCGCTCTGGAAACGATCGCCAACCATGGCTCCCTTCACCCCCTTGCAGTAGAGTCGAGGGAGAACCTGCGGAAGGCTTTTATCCAGGGCAAAGATGTTTCTTTGTTCTGGATAAAAGCACATGCAGGGCTCCAGGGTAACGAAAGGGCCGATGATCTGGCCAAAGAAGCAGCACTGGCCTCGAAAAGGAAGCCAGACTACGACCGATGCCCAATATCATTTGCCAAAAGAACAATACGCAATCGTTCCATTGTTAAATGGAACGACCGGTATAGGATAGGCGAAACCGCGTCGACAACAAAGCTCTTTTTCCCAAATGCCGGAGACGCG
>CASGGK010000004.1:40000-60000 GCA_949316185.1 Pyrausta nigrata
CTAACCTAACCTAACCTAACCTAACCTAACCTAACCTAACCTAACCTAACCTAACCTAACCTAACCTAACCTAACCTAACCTAACCTAACCTAACCTAACCTAACCTAACCTAACCTAACCTAACCTAACCTAACCTAACCTAACCTAACCTAACCTAACCTAACCTAACCTAACCTAACCTAACCTAACCTAACCTAACCTAACCTAACCTAACCTAACCTAACCTAACCTAACCTAACCTAACCTAACCTAACCTAACCTAACCTAACCTAACCTAACCTAACCTAACCTAACCTAACCTAACCTAACCTAACCTAACCTAACCTAACCTAACCTAACCTAACCTAACCTAACCTAACCTAACCTAACCTAACCTAACCTAACCTAACCTAACCTAACCTAACCTAACCTAACCTAACCTAACCTAACCTAACCTAACCTAACCTAACCTAACCTAACCTAACCTAACCTAACCTAACCTAACCTAACCTAACCTAACCTAACCTAACCTAACCTAACCTAACCTAACCTAACCTAACCTAACCTAACCTAACCTAACCTAACCTAACCTAACCTAACCTAACCTAACCTAACCTAACCTAACCTAACCTAACCTAACCTAACCTAACCTAACCTAACCTAACCTAACCTAACCTAACCTAACCTAACCTAACCTAACCTAACCTAACCTAACCTAACCTAACCTAACCTAACCTAACCTAACCTAACCTAACCTAACCTAACCTAACCTAACCTAACCTAACCTAACCTAACCTAACCTAACCTAACCTAACCTAACCTAACCTAACCTAACCTAACCTAACCTAACCTAACCTAACCTAACCTAACCTAACCTAACCTAACCTAACCTAACCTAACCTAACCTAACCTAACCTAACCTAACCTAACCTAACCTAACCTAACCTAACCTAACCTAACCTAACCTAACCTAACCTAACCTAACCTAACCTAACCTAACCTAACCTAACCTAACCTAACCTAACCTAACCTAACCTAACCTAACCTAACCTAACCTAACCTAACCTAACCTAACCTAACCTAACCTAACCTAACCTAACCTAACCTAACCTAACCTAACCTAACCTAACCTAACCTAACCTAACCTAACCTAACCTAACCTAACCTAACCTAACCTAACCTAACCTAACCTAACCTAACCTAACCTAACCTAACCTAACCTAACCTAACCTAACCTAACCTAACCTAACCTAACCTAACCTAACCTAACCTAACCTAACCTAACCTAACCTAACCTAACCTAACCTAACCTAACCTAACCTAACCTAACCTAACCTAACCTAACCTAACCTAACCTAACCTAACCTAACCTAACCTAACCTAACCTAACCTAACCTAACCTAACCTAACCTAACCTAACCTAACCTAACCTAACCTAACCTAACCTAACCTAACCTAACCTAACCTAACCTAACCTAACCTAACCTAACCTAACCTAACCTAACCTAACCTAACCTAACCTAACCTAACCTAACCTAACCTAACCTAACCTAACCTAACCTAACCTAACCTAACCTAACCTAACCTAACCTAACCTAACCTAACCTAACCTAACCTAACCTAACCTAACCTAACCTAACCTAACCTAACCTAACCTAACCTAACCTAACCTAACCTAACCTAACCTAACCTAACCTAACCTAACCTAACCTAACCTAACCTAACCTAACCTAACCTAACCTAACCTAACCTAACCTAACCTAACCTAACCTAACCTAACCTAACCTAACCTAACCTAACCTAACCTAACCTAACCTAACCTAACCTAACCTAACCTAACCTAACCTAACCTAACCTAACCTAACCTAACCTAACCTAACCTAACCTAACCTAACCTAACCTAACCTAACCTAACCTAACCTAACCTAACCTAACCTAACCTAACCTAACCTAACCTAACCTAACCTAACCTAACCTAACCTAACCTAACCTAACCTAACCTAACCTAACCTAACCTAACCTAACCTAACCTAACCTAACCTAACCTAACCTAACCTAACCTAACCTAACCTAACCTAACCTAACCTAACCTAACCTAACCTAACCTAACCTAACCTAACCTAACCTAACCTAACCTAACCTAACCTAACCTAACCTAACCTAACCTAACCTAACCTAACCTAACCTAACCTAACCTAACCTAACCTAACCTAACCTAACCTAACCTAACCTAACCTAACCTAACCTAACCTAACCTAACCTAACCTAACCTAACCTAACCTAACCTAACCTAACCTAACCTAACCTAACCTAACCTAACCTAACCTAACCTAACCTAACCTAACCTAACCTAACCTAACCTAACCTAACCTAACCTAACCTAACCTAACCTAACCTAACCTAACCTAACCTAACCTAACCTAACCTAACCTAACCTAACCTAACCTAACCTAACCTAACCTAACCTAACCTAACCTAACCTAACCTAACCTAACCTAACCTAACCTAACCTAACCTAACCTAACCTAACCTAACCTAACCTAACCTAACCTAACCTAACCTAACCTAACCTAACCTAACCTAACCTAACCTAACCTAACCTAACCTAACCTAACCTAACCTAACCTAACCTAACCTAACCTAACCTAACCTAACCTAACCTAACCTAACCTAACCTAACCTAACCTAACCTAACCTAACCTAACCTAACCTAACCTAACCTAACCTAACCTAACCTAACCTAACCTAACCTAACCTAACCTAACCTAACCTAACCTAACCTAACCTAACCTAACCTAACCTAACCTAACCTAACCTAACCTAACCTAACCTAACCTAACCTAACCTAACCTAACCTAACCTAACCTAACCTAACCTAACCTAACCTAACCTAACCTAACCTAACCTAACCTAACCTAACCTAACCTAACCTAACCTAACCTAACCTAACCTAACCTAACCTAACCTAACCTAACCTAACCTAACCTAACCTAACCTAACCTAACCTAACCTAACCTAACCTAACCTAACCTAACCTAACCTAACCTAACCTAACCTAACCTAACCTAACCTAACCTAACCTAACCTAACCTAACCTAACCTAACCTAACCTAACCTAACCTAACCTAACCTAACCTAACCTAACCTAACCTAACCTAACCTAACCTAACCTAACCTAACCTAACCTAACCTAACCTAACCTAACCTAACCTAACCTAACCTAACCTAACCTAACCTAACCTAACCTAACCTAACCTAACCTAACCTAACCTAACCTAACCTAACCTAACCTAACCTAACCTAACCTAACCTAACCTAACCTAACCTAACCTAACCTAACCTAACCTAACCTAACCTAACCTAACCTAACCTAACCTAACCTAACCTAACCTAACCTAACCTAACCTAACCTAACCTAACCTAACCTAACCTAACCTAACCTAACCTAACCTAACCTAACCTAACCTAACCTAACCTAACCTAACCTAACCTAACCTAACCTAACCTAACCTAACCTAACCTAACCTAACCTAACCTAACCTAACCTAACCTAACCTAACCTAACCTAACCTAACCTAACCTAACCTAACCTAACCTAACCTAACCTAACCTAACCTAACCTAACCTAACCTAACCTAACCTAACCTAACCTAACCTAACCTAACCTAACCTAACCTAACCTAACCTAACCTAACCTAACCTAACCTAACCTAACCTAACCTAACCTAACCTAACCTAACCTAACCTAACCTAACCTAACCTAACCTAACCTAACCTAACCTAACCTAACCTAACCTAACCTAACCTAACCTAACCTAACCTAACCTAACCTAACCTAACCTAACCTAACCTAACCTAACCTAACCTAACCTAACCTAACCTAACCTAACCTAACCTAACCTAACCTAACCTAACCTAACCTAACCTAACCTAACCTAACCTAACCTAACCTAACCTAACCTAACCTAACCTAACCTAACCTAACCTAACCTAACCTAACCTAACCTAACCTAACCTAACCTAACCTAACCTAACCTAACCTAACCTAACCTAACCTAACCTAACCTAACCTAACCTAACCTAACCTAACCTAACCTAACCTAACCTAACCTAACCTAACCTAACCTAACCTAACCTAACCTAACCTAACCTAACCTAACCTAACCTAACCTAACCTAACCTAACCTAACCTAACCTAACCTAACCTAACCTAACCTAACCTAACCTAACCTAACCTAACCTAACCTAACCTAACCTAACCTAACCTAACCTAACCTAACCTAACCTAACCTAACCTAACCTAACCTAACCTAACCTAACCTAACCTAACCTAACCTAACCTAACCTAACCTAACCTAACCTAACCTAACCTAACCTAACCTAACCTAACCTAACCTAACCTAACCTAACCTAACCTAACCTAACCTAACCTAACCTAACCTAACCTAACCTAACCTAACCTAACCTAACCTAACCTAACCTAACCTAACCTAACCTAACCTAACCTAACCTAACCTAACCTAACCTAACCTAACCTAACCTAACCTAACCTAACCTAACCTAACCTAACCTAACCTAACCTAACCTAACCTAACATAACCTAACCTAACCTAACCTAACCTAACCTAACCTAACCTAACCTAACCTAACCTAACCTAACCTAACCTAACCTAACCTAACCTAACCTAACCTAACCTAACCTAACCTAACCTAACCTAACCTAACCTAACCTAACCTAACCTAACCTAACCTAACCTAACCTAACCTAACCTAACCTAACCTAACCTAACCTAACCTAACCTAACCTAACCTAACCTAACCTAACCTAACCTAACCTAACCTAACCTAACCTAACCTAACCTAACCTAACCTAACCTAACCTAACCTAACCTAACCTAACCTAACCTAACCTAACCTAACCTAACCTAACCTAACCTAACCTAACCTAACCTAACCTAACCTAACCTAACCTAACCTAACCTAACCTAACCTAACCTAACCTAACCTAACCTAACCTAACCTAACCTAACCTAACCTAACCTAACCTAACCTAACCTAACCTAACCTAACCTAACCTAACCTAACCTAACCTAACCTAACCTAACCTAACCTAACCTAACCTAACCTAACCTAACCTAACCTAACCTAACCTAACCTAACCTAACCTAACCTAACCTAACCTAACCTAACCTAACCTAACCTAACCTAACCTAACCTAACCTAACCTAACCTAACCTAACCTAACCTAACCTAACCTAACCTAACCTAACCTAACCTAACCTAACCTAACCTAACCTAACCTAACCTAACCTAACCTAACCTAACCTAACCTAACCTAACCTAACCTAACCTAACCTAACCTAACCTAACCTAACCTAACCTAACCTAACCTAACCTAACCTAACCTAACCTAACCTAACCTAACCTAACCTAACCTAACCTAACCTAACCTAACCTAACCTAACCTAACCTAACCTAACCTAACCTAACCTAACCTAACCTAACCTAACCTAACCTAACCTAACCTAACCTAACCTAACCTAACCTAACCTAACCTAACCTAACCTAACCTAACCTAACCTAACCTAACCTAACCTAACCTAACCTAACCTAACCTAACCTAACCTAACCTAACCTAACCTAACCTAACCTAACCTAACCTAACCTAACCTAACCTAACCTAACCTAACCTAACCTAACCTAACCTAACCTAACCTAACCTAACCTAACCTAACCTAACCTAACCTAACCTAACCTAACCTAACCTAACCTAACCTAACCTAACCTAACCTAACCTAACCTAACCTAACCTAACCTAACCTAACCTAACCTAACCTAACCTAACCTAACCTAACCTAACCTAACCTAACCTAACCTAACCTAACCTAACCTAACCTAACCTAACCTAACCTAACCTAACCTAACCTAACCTAACCTAACCTAACCTAACCTAACCTAACCTAACCTAACCTAACCTAACCTAACCTAACCTAACCTAACCTAACCTAACCTAACCTAACCTAACCTAACCTAACCTAACCTAACCTAACCTAACCTAACCTAACCTAACCTAACCTAACCTAACCTAACCTAACCTAACCTAACCTAACCTAACCTAACCTAACCTAACCTAACCTAACCTAACCTAACCTAACCTAACCTAACCTAACCTAACCTAACCTAACCTAACCTAACCTAACCTAACCTAACCTAACCTAACCTAACCTAACCTAACCTAACCTAACCTAACCTAACCTAACCTAACCTAACCTAACCTAACCTAACCTAACCTAACCTAACCTAACCTAACCTAACCTAACCTAACCTAACCTAACCTAACCTAACCTAACCTAACCTAACCTAACCTAACCTAACCTAACCTAACCTAACCTAACCTAACCTAACCTAACCTAACCTAACCTAACCTAACCTAACCTAACCTAACCTAACCTAACCTAACCTAACCTAACCTAACCTAACCTAACCTAACCTAACCTAACCTAACCTAACCTAACCTAACCTAACCTAACCTAACCTAACCTAACCTAACCTAACCTAACCTAACCTAACCTAACCTAACCTAACCTAACCTAACCTAACCTAACCTAACCTAACCTAACCTAACCTAACCTAACCTAACCTAACCTAACCTAACCTAACCTAACCTAACCTAACCTAACCTAACCTAACCTAACCTAACCTAACCTAACCTAACCTAACCTAACCTAACCTAACCTAACCTAACCTAACCTAACCTAACCTAACCTAACCTAACCTAACCTAACCTAACCTAACCTAACCTAACCTAACCTAACCTAACCTAACCTAACCTAACCTAACCTAACCTAACCTAACCTAACCTAACCTAACCTAACCTAACCTAACCTAACCTAACCTAACCTAACCTAACCTAACCTAACCTAACCTAACCTAACCTAACCTAACCTAACCTAACCTAACCTAACCTAACCTAACCTAACCTAACCTAACCTAACCTAACCTAACCTAACCTAACCTAACCTAACCTAACCTAACCTAACCTAACCTAACCTAACCTAACCTAACCTAACCTAACCTAACCTAACCTAACCTAACCTAACCTAACCTAACCTAACCTAACCTAACCTAACCTAACCTAACCTAACCTAACCTAACCTAACCTAACCTAACCTAACCTAACCTAACCTAACCTAACCTAACCTAACCTAACCTAACCTAACCTAACCTAACCTAACCTAACCTAACCTAACCTAACCTAACCTAACCTAACCTAACCTAACCTAACCTAACCTAACCTAACCTAACCTAACCTAACCTAACCTAACCTAACCTAACCTAACCTAACCTAACCTAACCTAACCTAACCTAACCTAACCTAACCTAACCTAACCTAACCTAACCTAACCTAACCTAACCTAACCTAACCTAACCTAACCTAACCTAACCTAACCTAACCTAACCTAACCTAACCTAACCTAACCTAACCTAACCTAACCTAACCTAACCTAACCTAACCTAACCTAACCTAACCTAACCTAACCTAACCTAACCTAACCTAACCTAACCTAACCTAACCTAACCTAACCTAACCTAACCTAACCTAACCTAACCTAACCTAACCTAACCTAACCTAACCTAACCTAACCTAACCTAACCTAACCTAACCTAACCTAACCTAACCTAACCTAACCTAACCTAACCTAACCTAACCTAACCTAACCTAACCTAACCTAACCTAACCTAACCTAACCTAACCTAACCTAACCTAACCTAACCTAACCTAACCTAACCTAACCTAACCTAACCTAACCTAACCTAACCTAACCTAACCTAACCTAACCTAACCTAACCTAACCTAACCTAACCTAACCTAACCTAACCTAACCTAACCTAACCTAACCTAACCTAACCTAACCTAACCTAACCTAACCTAACCTAACCTAACCTAACCTAACCTAACCTAACCTAACCTAACCTAACCTAACCTAACCTAACCTAACCTAACCTAACCTAACCTAACCTAACCTAACCTAACCTAACCTAACCTAACCTAACCTAACCTAACCTAACCTAACCTAACCTAACCTAACCTAACCTAACCTAACCTAACCTAACCTAACCTAACCTAACCTAACCTAACCTAACCTAACCTAACCTAACCTAACCTAACCTAACCTAACCTAACCTAACCTAACCTAACCTAACCTAACCTAACCTAACCTAACCTAACCTAACCTAACCTAACCTAACCTAACCTAACCTAACCTAACCTAACCTAACCTAACCTAACCTAACCTAACCTAACCTAACCTAACCTAACCTAACCTAACCTAACCTAACCTAACCTAACCTAACCTAACCTAACCTAACCTAACCTAACCTAACCTAACCTAACCTAACCTAACCTAACCTAACCTAACCTAACCTAACCTAACCTAACCTAACCTAACCTAACCTAACCTAACCTAACCTAACCTAACCTAACCTAACCTAACCTAACCTAACCTAACCTAACCTAACCTAACCTAACCTAACCTAACCTAACCTAACCTAACCTAACCTAACCTAACCTAACCTAACCTAACCTAACCTAACCTAACCTAACCTAACCTAACCTAACCTAACCTAACCTAACCTAACCTAACCTAACCTAACCTAACCTAACCTAACCTAACCTAACCTAACCTAACCTAACCTAACCTAACCTAACCTAACCTAACCTAACCTAACCTAACCTAACCTAACCTAACCTAACCTAACCTAACCTAACCTAACCTAACCTAACCTAACCTAACCTAACCTAACCTAACCTAACCTAACCTAACCTAACCTAACCTAACCTAACCTAACCTAACCTAACCTAACCTAACCTAACCTAACCTAACCTAACCTAACCTAACCTAACCTAACCTAACCTAACCTAACCTAACCTAACCTAACCTAACCTAACCTAACCTAACCTAACCTAACCTAACCTAACCTAACCTAACCTAACCTAACCTAACCTAACCTAACCTAACCTAACCTAACCTAACCTAACCTAACCTAACCTAACCTAACCTAACCTAACCTAACCTAACCTAACCTAACCTAACCTAACCTAACCTAACCTAACCTAACCTAACCTAACCTAACCTAACCTAACCTAACCTAACCTAACCTAACCTAACCTAACCTAACCTAACCTAACCTAACCTAACCTAACCTAACCTAACCTAACCTAACCTAACCTAACCTAACCTAACCTAACCTAACCTAACCTAACCTAACCTAACCTAACCTAACCTAACCTAACCTAACCTAACCTAACCTAACCTAACCTAACCTAACCTAACCTAACCTAACCTAACCTAACCTAACCTAACCTAACCTAACCTAACCTAACCTAACCTAACCTAACCTAACCTAACCTAACCTAACCTAACCTAACCTAACCTAACCTAACCTAACCTAACCTAACCTAACCTAACCTAACCTAACCTAACCTAACCTAACCTAACCTAACCTAACCTAACCTAACCTAACCTAACCTAACCTAACCTAACCTAACCTAACCTAACCTAACCTAACCTAACCTAACCTAACCTAACCTAACCTAACCTAACCTAACCTAACCTAACCTAACCTAACCTAACCTAACCTAACCTAACCTAACCTAACCTAACCTAACCTAACCTAACCTAACCTAACCTAACCTAACCTAACCTAACCTAACCTAACCTAACCTAACCTAACCTAACCTAACCTAACCTAACCTAACCTAACCTAACCTAACCTAACCTAACCTAACCTAACCTAACCTAACCTAACCTAACCTAACCTAACCTAACCTAACCTAACCTAACCTAACCTAACCTAACCTAACCTAACCTAACCTAACCTAACCTAACCTAACCTAACCTAACCTAACCTAACCTAACCTAACCTAACCTAACCTAACCTAACCTAACCTAACCTAACCTAACCTAACCTAACCTAACCTAACCTAACCTAACCTAACCTAACCTAACCTAACCTAACCTAACCTAACCTAACCTAACCTAACCTAACCTAACCTAACCTAACCTAACCTAACCTAACCTAACCTAACCTAACCTAACCTAACCTAACCTAACCTAACCTAACCTAACCTAACCTAACCTAACCTAACCTAACCTAACCTAACCTAACCTAACCTAACCTAACCTAACCTAACCTAACCTAACCTAACCTAACCTAACCTAACCTAACCTAACCTAACCTAACCTAACCTAACCTAACCTAACCTAACCTAACCTAACCTAACCTAACCTAACCTAACCTAAC
Source organism: Pyrausta nigrata (assembly GCA_949316185.1). Taxonomy (NCBI): domain Eukaryota; kingdom Metazoa; phylum Arthropoda; class Insecta; order Lepidoptera; family Crambidae; genus Pyrausta; species Pyrausta nigrata. The sequence goes on from CASGGK010000004.1 coordinate 50,286, forward strand.
CTAACCTAACCTAACCTAACCTAACCTAACCTAACCTAACCTAACCTAACCTAACCTAACCTAACCTAACCTAACCTAACCTAACCTAACCTAACCTAACCTAACCTAACCTAACCTAACCTAACCTAACCTAACCTAACCTAACCTAACCTAACCTAACCTAACCTAACCTAACCTAACCTAACCTAACCTAACCTAACCTAACCTAACCTAACCTAACCTAACCTAACCTAACCTAACCTAACCTAACCTAACCTAACCTAACCTAACCTAACCTAACCTAACCTAACCTAACCTAACCTAACCTAACCTAACCTAACCTAACCTAACCTAACCTAACCTAACCTAACCTAACCTAACCTAACCTAACCTAACCTAACCTAACCTAACCTAACCTAACCTAACCTAACCTAACCTAACCTAACCTAACCTAACCTAACCTAACCTAACCTAACCTAACCTAACCTAACCTAACCTAACCTAACCTAACCTAACCTAACCTAACCTAACCTAACCTAACCTAACCTAACCTAACCTAACCTAACCTAACCTAACCTAACCTAACCTAACCTAACCTAACCTAACCTAACCTAACCTAACCTAACCTAACCTAACCTAACCTAACCTAACCTAACCTAACCTAACCTAACCTAACCTAACCTAACCTAACCTAACCTAACCTAACCTAACCTAACCTAACCTAACCTAACCTAACCTAACCTAACCTAACCTAACCTAACCTAACCTAACCTAACCTAACCTAACCTAACCTAACCTAACCTAACCTAACCTAACCTAACCTAACCTAACCTAACCTAACCTAACCTAACCTAACCTAACCTAACCTAACCTAACCTAACCTAACCTAACCTAACCTAACCTAACCTAACCTAACCTAACCTAACCTAACCTAACCTAACCTAACCTAACCTAACCTAACCTAACCTAACCTAACCTAACCTAACCTAACCTAACCTAACCTAACCTAACCTAACCTAACCTAACCTAACCTAACCTAACCTAACCTAACCTAACCTAACCTAACCTAACCTAACCTAACCTAACCTAACCTAACCTAACCTAACCTAACCTAACCTAACCTAACCTAACCTAACCTAACCTAACCTAACCTAACCTAACCTAACCTAACCTAACCTAACCTAACCTAACCTAACCTAACCTAACCTAACCTAACCTAACCTAACCTAACCTAACCTAACCTAACCTAACCTAACCTAACCTAACCTAACCTAACCTAACCTAACCTAACCTAACCTAACCTAACCTAACCTAACCTAACCTAACCTAACCTAACCTAACCTAACCTAACCTAACCTAACCTAACCTAACCTAACCTAACCTAACCTAACCTAACCTAACCTAACCTAACCTAACCTAACCTAACCTAACCTAACCTAACCTAACCTAACCTAACCTAACCTAACCTAACCTAACCTAACCTAACCTAACCTAACCTAACCTAACCTAACCTAACCTAACCTAACCTAACCTAACCTAACCTAACCTAACCTAACCTAACCTAACCTAACCTAACCTAACCTAACCTAACCTAACCTAACCTAACCTAACCTAACCTAACCTAACCTAACCTAACCCAGTCCCCGCTCGCGCCCTGGACCGAGCACCCGCGCCCAACGCACGGAGCGACACGCAGAGTGACCGCTACGCTCTTAAAAAATCCAAAAAGTGGGTTTTTTCGTGATTTTCATATAGTGCGATACATCAAAAAACGCGCGCTTACGAGACGGACCCAAAAGTGGAAAAATTTTTTAGAAAAAGTGAAAAGTGACACAATTATAGTGAAAAAACTGAATTTTCAGTTTTAAAAGTGAAACGCTGCTCGATCTAGAGCGGCGACCTATACTTTTTGGAGTACAGCTGGGAGCGCCTAGATGCGCTTCAGAAGGTGACACCATTTCCGGATTTTTCCGGACACTGGGGTGGCCGTGAAGTAAGAAAAAACACTTTTCGTCGAGCCGCCAAATCGAGAACTGGAGGAGTGCGGCCAATTTTGAAAACAGAATTCGACGCAACTACAGACGTGGAGCCGGGTGTTGAAAACCGGATCAAAATCGGACCAAGTTAAGTGCTATTTTTAGAACTTTAAAAATTCGCATTTTTCGGACAACCCTAGCCAGGAAACCAGCGCGGCAACACTAGTATTTAATTAGCTTATAAAATAGTTTAGCTTATGGCCTACATTATATAAAAATTTTACGGTAGATTTAATTAAGAAAATTAATTGATATTTAACTTTTAACTTTTTAAAAAATCGGGGGTTGAAAAGTGGCAACCCTAGAAACTTCCAAAAATATTTTTTATGTGTAATTAAATAGGGCCTAATAGTATAATTTTAAAGTATAATTTTAAGACGTGTGGTTAAATAGATATTAGCTTTTTTCTGTTGCGAAACAATTAATTAAGAGTTTTAATAAGTAATTCCACCCCCTAGGGGTTGAGATAAAATTCACTTTGACACACCACTAAATAGGTCTCTTTACACCCTATCTAGTGGTGTTATCAAAACCCACGCGTCACTAATAGTTTAGTTTTTATTAGGGCCCAAATTATCACCAACAAATACCAAAACGGCAAAGTTAGCTTGTAATCAACCATCGAAAAATTTTTCTAAGTCGATGAACCATAAAGTTAGAAAAATTTTATAAAATCTGTAAATAGATAACCAGAGGTCCATTTTCGGCGGGGTTTTCAGCATAGGGTCCAGGGTAACCGGGAGTAATTAAAGGAAAAAATTTTTTCAAAATTCAAGGGGTTGAAAATTTTCAAAAAAATTTTTAGGGGTGAAAACCACCCCCGAGAAATCCAAATTTTTTCTAGGGAATAGATCTTTGTTAGCTTAGTCTTATTTTATTGTAAAAAACCTTATTTTCTGAAAATTTCCAATTATTTAGGGTGTTAGTGTGTATGTAAATTTACTAGTAATCGACCAAGGAAAATATTCTAAGTCTATGAAATATAAATTTAAGAAAATTTGCTAAAATAAATAACTCTGGAACCCGTGTTCCGATTCCGACGGGGTTTTCAACTAAGGACCTAGGATACCCAGGGCTACCTAGCGCCGTAGAGTCGGAAGCTCTACATAGAGTTTTAGAAAAATCGACTTTTTTATAATATTTTTTAACCACACAGGGCACTGAAATACATTGTAAAAGGGCTTAAAAATACGTGTTAATAAATAAAATAATATAATTTTAATTTTAAGTATTTAATTTAGGTGCTTTTTGTGTGCGAAAATCTAAAATTTTGAATTTGTACACACCCTGTATTAAAGCGGTAGCTTACGCGAGGGGGGCTACTTATGCACTAAATAGCCCATTTATCTGAGTTTATTCTCCAAAAAATTCGAGTGTCCTAAGTGTTATAGGGGCAGAACTAACTAATTATTTGTGTGAGCAGGCAAAAACTACCCCTATCTTGTTTTGTCTTTTTCTTTTTTAATTATACCTTTTTCAAAAAGTTTTTTATGTAGATACATGTGTATTAATTGTACGAAAAATAATACGGTTTTTTTTTATCATTTTTATTAGTAATTCTTAAATATTTTTCAAAAAAATCTAAAATATTACAATAATTTCCACCCTTAAGTTTAAAAAACGTTTTAAAGTAGTAAATATAATCTTTACCTAAATTTTAAAGTATCAAAAGTTAGTTCGGTAAATAGGTCATTAGTGTATACAATCTTTAGAATTTTAAATTAAATAATTAGTATAAATATAGTAATTACAAGACAGGGGTTTTTTGCAAGGCTTAAAATTAGGAAGGGGTGTAAAAAATTTAGGGGTACTGATATCCAAGTTCTAGCGACGTGACGGACGTTTTTTCATCAAAACCAACGAATCGGTGAAAAAATTTTGGAGAAAAACTCAAAATTTGGGGGGGTCATTTTGAGTTTGAAATTACGTAAATCGGAAATTGGGGCAAAATTTGTTTTGGCAATAACTCCGTTGTTTGTTCGCCGATTCGGGAAAACGGCACGTCGATAGACAGGTCTCGTCAAAGCGCACTTTCGCTCGGTAGAGCTTGAGACTCTACATAGAGCCCCTTCAAAATTATAAAGCAAGGTGTATTTTAATAGTTTTAAATTTTTTATTATAAGAACCAAGGTGATACAATAGTGTGCACTTAGGATATCATTGACAATAACGGACTCTACGTAGAGGTATTTTTAAAGTTTAAAATTGAGCTCTACATTTTTGAACGGGACCCAGATCCGGATACGTGCCGCGGAGACGATTCCAGCAACACCAGGGACGACTCTCTGGGACCAGTGGTTGCGGAGATACAGGGCTTTAAAGTTCCGTCGGCCATCTTGGTCCGCCATTTTGGTTTTGCAGTTGGACCCATAACTCCGCTCTCGCTGGGCCTAGGGCGACGCGGCTTGGACTGTAACTCCTGGAATAGGCTTCCGCAGAGACCTACTTGGGTAGAGTTCTAGTTTAGTAGAGTCGCTTTTTGACAAAAATTTTGTAGGGTCGCTCCGGCCAAATAGTAGGGACACGAAAACAACTCAGGTAACTTTTTTCCCTGAGTCTATACGACCATTGGAACCGGAGATATCGGCTTTTGAAAAAATTGGCGGCCATCTTGTCCGCCATTTTGAAAATAATAGAACTTGCATAACTCTGCAACCAGAAGTCCCAGAAGGCCGGGATTTTTTCTGGGGACTTTGACTTAGAAAGTACCACCAGGACAACTCACTACTGAGAGCATAGCTCTACGTAGAGCTCTTAGAGATAGAAAACTTTTAATTTTTTTTTGAACTTTTTAAAAATAAATTTGTTAGGTTAGGTTTTCGCGAGGTAAACAAATAGTCATAGAGACTAACACTCTACACAGAGTAGTTAACAGGGACGGGAAACTAAGAAAAACCCTGAAAAATAGCACAAAACGACTTACCTGCATTGCAACTGCAAATTGAGGTACTCTGCTGGCTGTAGAGTCGCGCGTTGCACCTGAAACAGGAAAAAATTATTAAAAATCTTCATTTCGTTTTATTCATTTTACTTTATTTTTCTTTCCCAGTGTTCCCTTGCTTTATTTTGCTTTTACTGTGTTATTGTTTTCTTTTGCATTGACTACTGTGTCTATTGACCAGTACTCTTAGGATAGTAGACTTTACAAGATTCTTTTGAATCTAGACTTTACCTCTGACATAGCTCTGTCCAACATGATTTGCGCGCGCACCCCCGCCAAAAAGACTGCGACGGAAAAAACCCCCCCAAGAAGTTCGGACAAAGAGGAGGCAGGACCTCCACGGATTTCTCCGACGCAGACCTCCAAAGTAAGGCGCAGCATAGGAGAGTGGGAGAGTGCGAGTTTGGAACCGAGGCCTTGCACCTCCATGGCGCATCCCCACTCACCGAAGAAGACAGCCCCTGTCTCAGGAGCACCGCAGAGGACGAGACCAAAGGCGGCACTTTTGGTAGAGTCGAAGACGGCACGTAGAACTTCGGTAGAAACAGCAGCAGTGTCGCCAGGATCGCAACCGGAGACAGCTAAGACCAGTGACAGGGTGACCCAGGCCAGGAACTGGCTGCAAAGGGCGAAGACGCATATTAATGCTTCTCGCAATTTGCGGGCAGATCTGAAGGACGGGATCACCCTGGCAGTGGAAAAGTTGTACCAGCTGGTGAAGGAGGCCACACTGGAGACCGCAGCACCTGCAAAAGAAATAGAAATTAATAAAATAATAGAGAAGAGGGAAGAAAAGGGGAGACAAAGGAGCGACCAGGATATCTTAGGGATTGAAGGAAAGGAACTGATTAATTTGGTAAAAGAACAGAGCAAGAAGATAGACCAAACAAACGAGGAATTAAACAAGTTGAGGGACTCTATCACGTCGTACCAGGAGACCGCACAGAAGCAGATCACCTACGCCTCCGTGCTAACAACCTCCCCCCGAAAACCAGCGGTGGAGAGAAAGAGTGCACTCCACTCGATAGTTATAGAGGCAAAGGACGAGACTGTGACCGGAGACGAAGTCATGCAACAAGTAAGAGAGGCTGTGAACGCCAAAGATGGATGGGTCACGGTAGAAAGAGTGAGAAAGGTGAAGGACCGGAAAGTAATACTCGGATGTAGGACCACTGAAGAACGGGAGCGAGTAAAGGAGCGACTCCAAAATGCAGCGAGTCGACTTAAGTTCGAGGACATGAAAAACCAGGACCCAATGGTGATCCTCCGCGATGTCATATCCAACCACACAGATCAGGACATCACTACGGCATTAAGGAACCAGAATGGGATGGTTTTTCATGGCCTGGAAAATAAGGACGACCGCATGGAAGTTAAGTTCCGACGCAAGGCACGGAACTCACTGATGTGCCATGTAGTTCTTCGCGTATCTCCGCAGATCTACAACCGCATGCTGGAGAGGGGCACAGTACACGTGGACATGCAAAGGGTTAAGGTCGCTGACCAGTCCCCGCTGGTGCAATGTTCCGTGTGCTTAGCCTACGGTCATGGCAGAAGATTCTGCAAAGAATCAACACCTAAGTGCACGCACTGCGGAGGTCCACATACGAGGAAGGAGTGCGCAGATTGGCTGGCAGCTGAGCCACCAAAATGCTGTAATTGCGCAGCCGGGAAGCTGGACAACATCGAGCACAACGCGTACAGCCTGGAGTGTCCGGTGCGACGCAGATGGGAGGCACTAGCCAGAGCAAAAGTGCAGTACTGCTAAGGTGGTTCCGGAGAATACTGGGGCGAGAAACCCCACCAGATACTATGCAGTAGCTCAGACGAACCTGCAGCGCAAGGAGCTCGCAACGACCGAACTTATGGTGGAGGCCAGCAGACGCAAATTAGCGTTTGCGCTGGTCCAGGAGCCCTATGTGGGAGGCAGAAGGAGAATGAAGGACTACCGAGGAGCGAGAGTCTACCAGAACGCTGCAGTAGGAGATGGGACTGTAAAAGCGGCGATAGTCGTCTTTGACGGTGAACTCGACGTTATACAGTGCCCGAAACTCACCAACGACAATATAGTCGTGGTGAGGATCCGAACCAGCGCCTGGGAAATCGCGGCGGTGTCCTTCTACTTCGAGCCGGATCAACCCATAGGGCCATACCTGGACCGGCTAAGGGAGGTCGTAGAGGAGTTGGGCCCTAGATCACTGCTCATAGGAGGTGACAGCAACGCCAAGAGCACCTGGTGGGGCAGCACAATTGAGGACCACAGGGGGGCTGATATGTCCGGAACCCTGGAAGAGTCCGGCCTGCAAGTGCTGAACAGAGGCCATATACCCACCTTTGACACAGTGAGAGGCAACAGAATCTATACAAGCCACGTCGACGTAACCGCATGCTCTGAGGATATGCTGGAGCTCATCGATAGCTGGAAGGTGGATCAAGGCATGATCAGCTCAGACCACAATGCCATCACCTTTAATGTAAACCTTCGCAGTGGGAAGGGATTGAAGGTGATGAGAACCACCCGACAGTATAATACGAAGAAGGCAGACTGGGGTCTCTTCAACACTACTTTGGCTGAAGCGAAGGCATTGAGGGATGTAAGTACTGAAGGCATCAACCGCATCGAGGACGAACATCAACTAGAGGAGACGGTAGTAAAGTACACCGAGGCCATAACCGATGCGTGTAAGGCGAGCATGCCAATAAAAAAGAGTACGGAGATCCTTAAAATCCCTTGGTGGAGCGAAGAACTCACCAAACTGAAGAAGACTATGGTCACATACCGGCGAAAGATCCGAAACGCGGCATTACATCACAGAGACACAGCAGTTGCCGAGTACCTGAAGAAAAAGGAGGAGTATGAACATCAAGCCAAGCTAGCCCAGGTATCCAGTTGGAAAGATTTTTGTACCAAGCAGGATCGTGAGGGCCTCTGGGAGGGTATCTACAGGGTGATCAAAAGGACCGCCAATAGAGAAGAGGACTTAACCCTGACTAAAGATGGAGAGTCATTGAACCCCGCTGAATCAGCCAACCTACTTGCGGAGACTTTCTTCCCATGGGACCAGGAAGAAGCGGAGAACGAGTACCATCGCCACATTAGAGCAGAAGCGGAGAGAGTGAACGAGCAAAAACATGCTGAAGAACATGACCCGCCGTTCACACAGACCGAGCTAAAGACCGCGATGGGAAGCTTCAACCCGAAGAAGGCCCCTGGGGCGGATGGCTTCACGGCTGATATATGCTCCAAGGCTATACTCCAGGATCTGGACGCCTTCCTTGCCCTTCTCAACAAGTGTCTCCTCATTGGATACTTCCCTGCCATCTGGAAGCGAGCCACAGTCGTGGTACTGAGGAAACCGGGCAAGGAAGACTACACGAACCCCAAGGCTTATAGACCAATAGGTCTGCTGCCGGTCCTGGGTAAGATCCTGGAGAAGATTCTAGTAGCACGGATGAAATGGCATTTAATACCGAGGTTTAGTACTCGCCAGTACGGATTCATGCCCCAGAAAAGCACCGAGGACGCCCTCTATACACTAGTGCACCGCATCAAGGGTAAGATGGAGCTGAAGAAGCTGGTAACCCTAGTGTCACTGGATATAGAGGGGGCCTTCGATAGCGCTTGGTGGCCAGCCATCAGAGTCCGTCTGGCTGAGGAAAAGTGCCCGGTAAATCTCAGGAGGCTGCTAGACAGCTATTTGGAGCACAGAAGCGTAAAAGTCAGGTACGCCGGAGAGGAAGTCGCACGGAATACCAACAAGGGATGCGTACAGGGGTCTATTGGTGGTCCCATCCTGTGGAATTTGCTTCTGGATCCTTTACTGCAGGAACTAGAGAGGAGGGGACACTACGTCCAGGCATTTGCTGACGACGTGGTCATGCTTTTCGACGGGGACACAGCATTGGAAATTGAGAGAGAGGCAAACGCTGCCCTTTCATACGTTCGGGAGTGGGGTATTAGGAATAAGTTGCGTTTTGCGCCACATAAAACTTGCGCAATGATCTTAACACGTAAGATCAAACACGATACGCCACGACTTGCGATGGGAGGTGTGGATATTGCTATGTCGGAGGAAGTAAAGATTTTAGGATTATTGATAGATCATAAACTTACTTTTAACCGGCATATAGCCACCCAATGTAGGAAAGCCCTAGACATTTATAAGCAGGTAGCCAGAGCTGCAAAAATTAATTGGGGTTTACACGCCGAAATAGTTAGACTCATTTACGTCGCAACAATTGAGCCCATTATAATGTATGCGGCTTCAGCGTGGGCGCCCGCGGCAACTAAAATAGGGGTGCAGAAAGTACTGAACTCAGTGCAGAGAGGTTTCGCCCAGAAGCTTTGCAAATCATACCGTACAGTCTCTCTACACTCGGCGTTGACTCTGGCGGGGATACTACCTCTCGACCTCAGAATACAGGAGGCAGCCGCCCTGTACGAGACGAAGAGAGGGTCGCCCCTTCCAGAGTTGGGAGACAGAGAGACCGAGAGTAGGGTAGGATTTGCAGAAACTCCTCATCCAGCTACGCATATGGACATACGATTCGAACGCCTGGAGGACCAAAGTCTAGTCGATAGACACAACGTGCAGGAGGTGCGAATTTTCACCGACGGCAGCAAAATTGAGGGGAAGGTCGGAGCCGCTCTTTCTGTATGGAAGGGTGAAACCGAAATCCGGAACCAAAAGTTTTGTCTGTCCGCGTACTGCACCGTCTATCAGGCGGAATTGTTGGCCATATGCAAGGCAACGGGCGG
>CASGGK010000004.1:65000-72500 GCA_949316185.1 Pyrausta nigrata
TAACCTAACCTAACCTAACCTAACCTAACCTAACCTAACCTAACCTAACCTAACCTAACCTAACCTAACCTAACCTAACCTAACCTAACCTAACCTAACCTAACCTAACCTAACCTAACCTAACCTAACCTAACCTAACCTAACCTAACCTAACCTAACCTAACCTAACCTAACCTAACCTAACCTAACCTAACCTAACCTAACCTAACCTAACCTAACCTAACCTAACCTAACCTAACCTAACCTAACCTAACCTAACCTAACCTAACCTAACCTAACCTAACCTAACCTAACCTAACCTAACCTAACCTAACCTAACCTAACCTAACCTAACCTAACCTAACCTAACCTAACCTAACCTAACCTAACCTAACCTAACCTAACCTAACCTAACCTAACCTAACCTAACCTAACCTAACCTAACCTAACCTAACCTAACCTAACCTAACCTAACCTAACCTAACCTAACCTAACCTAACCTAACCTAACCTAACCTAACCTAACCTAACCTAACCTAACCTAACCTAACCTAACCTAACCTAACCTAACCTAACCTAACCTAACCTAACCTAACCTAACCTAACCTAACCTAACCTAACCTAACCTAACCTAACCTAACCTAACCTAACCTAACCTAACCTAACCTAACCTAACCTAACCTAACCTAACCTAACCTAACCTAACCTAACCTAACCTAACCTAACCTAACCTAACCTAACCTAACCTAACCTAACCTAACCTAACCTAACCTAACCTAACCTAACCTAACCTAACCTAACCTAACCTAACCTAACCTAACCTAACCTAACCTAACCTAACCTAACCTAACCTAACCTAACCTAACCTAACCTAACCTAACCTAACCTAACCTAACCTAACCTAACCTAACCTAACCTAACCTAACCTAACCTAACCTAACCTAACCTAACCTAACCTAACCTAACCTAACCTAACCTAACCTAACCTAACCTAACCTAACCTAACCTAACCTAACCTAACCTAACCTAACCTAACCTAACCTAACCTAACCTAACCTAACCTAACCTAACCTAACCTAACCTAACCTAACCTAACCTAACCTAACCTAACCTAACCTAACCTAACCTAACCTAACCTAACCTAACCTAACCTAACCTAACCTAACCTAACCTAACCTAACCTAACCTAACCTAACCTAACCTAACCTAACCTAACCTAACCTAACCTAACCTAACCTAACCTAACCTAACCTAACCTAACCTAACCTAACCTAACCTAACCTAACCTAACCTAACCTAACCTAACCTAACCTAACCTAACCTAACCTAACCTAACCTAACCTAACCTAACCTAACCTAACCTAACCTAACCTAACCTAACCTAACCTAACCTAACCTAACCTAACCTAACCTAACCTAACCTAACCTAACCTAACCTAACCTAACCTAACCTAACCTAACCTAACCTAACCTAACCTAACCTAACCTAACCTAACCTAACCTAACCTAACCTAACCTAACCTAACCTAACCTAACCTAACCTAACCTAACCTAACCTAACCTAACCTAACCTAACCTAACCTAACCTAACCTAACCTAACCTAACCTAACCTAACCTAACCTAACCTAACCTAACCTAACCTAACCTAACCTAACCTAACCTAACCTAACCTAACCTAACCTAACCTAACCTAACCTAACCTAACCTAACCTAACCTAACCTAACCTAACCTAACCTAACCTAACCTAACCTAACCTAACCTAACCTAACCTAACCTAACCTAACCTAACCTAACCTAACCTAACCTAACCTAACCTAACCTAACCTAACCTAACCTAACCTAACCTAACCTAACCTAACCTAACCTAACCTAACCTAACCTAACCTAACCTAACCTAACCTAACCTAACCTAACCTAACCTAACCTAACCTAACCTAACCTAACCTAACCTAACCTAACCTAACCTAACCTAACCTAACCTAACCTAACCTAACCTAACCTAACCTAACCTAACCTAACCTAACCTAACCTAACCTAACCTAACCTAACCTAACCTAACCTAACCTAACCTAACCTAACCTAACCTAACCTAACCTAACCTAACCTAACCTAACCTAACCTAACCTAACCTAACCTAACCTAACCTAACCTAACCTAACCTAACCTAACCTAACCTAACCTAACCTAACCTAACCTAACCTAACCTAACCTAACCTAACCTAACCTAACCTAACCTAACCTAACCTAACCTAACCTAACCTAACCTAACCTAACCTAACCTAACCTAACCTAACCTAACCTAACCTAACCTAACCTAACCTAACCTAACCTAACCTAACCTAACCTAACCTAACCTAACCTAACCTAACCTAACCTAACCTAACCTAACCTAACCTAACCTAACCTAACCTAACCTAACCTAACCTAACCTAACCTAACCTAACCTAACCTAACCTAACCTAACCTAACCTAACCTAACCTAACCTAACCTAACCTAACCTAACCTAACCTAACCTAACCTAACCTAACCTAACCTAACCTAACCTAACCTAACCTAACCTAACCTAACCTAACCTAACCTAACCTAACCTAACCTAACCTAACCTAACCTAACCTAACCTAACCTAACCTAACCTAACCTAACCTAACCTAACCTAACCTAACCTAACCTAACCTAACCTAACCTAACCTAACCTAACCTAACCTAACCTAACCTAACCTAACCTAACCTAACCTAACCTAACCTAACCTAACCTAACCTAACCTAACCTAACCTAACCTAACCTAACCTAACCTAACCTAACCTAACCTAACCTAACCTAACCTAACCTAACCTAACCTAACCTAACCTAACCTAACCTAACCTAACCTAACCTAACCTAACCTAACCTAACCTAACCTAACCTAACCTAACCTAACCTAACCTAACCTAACCTAACCTAACCTAACCTAACCTAACCTAACCTAACCTAACCTAACCTAACCTAACCTAACCTAACCTAACCTAACCTAACCTAACCTAACCTAACCTAACCTAACCTAACCTAACCTAACCTAACCTAACCTAACCTAACCTAACCTAACCTAACCTAACCTAACCTAACCTAACCTAACCTAACCTAACCTAACCTAACCTAACCTAACCTAACCTAACCTAACCTAACCTAACCTAACCTAACCTAACCTAACCTAACCTAACCTAACCTAACCTAACCTAACCTAACCTAACCTAACCTAACCTAACCTAACCTAACCTAACCTAACCTAACCTAACCTAACCTAACCTAACCTAACCTAACCTAACCTAACCTAACCTAACCTAACCTAACCTAACCTAACCTAACCTAACCTAACCTAACCTAACCTAACCTAACCTAACCTAACCTAACCTAACCTAACCTAACCTAACCTAACCTAACCTAACCTAACCTAACCTAACCTAACCTAACCTAACCTAACCTAACCTAACCTAACCTAACCTAACCTAACCTAACCTAACCTAACCTAACCTAACCTAACCTAACCTAACCTAACCTAACCTAACCTAACCTAACCTAACCTAACCTAACCTAACCTAACCTAACCTAACCTAACCTAACCTAACCTAACCTAACCTAACCTAACCTAACCTAACCTAACCTAACCTAACCTAACCTAACCTAACCTAACCTAACCTAACCTAACCTAACCTAACCTAACCTAACCTAACCTAACCTAACCTAACCTAACCTAACCTAACCTAACCTAACCTAACCTAACCTAACCTAACCTAACCTAACCTAACCTAACCTAACCTAACCTAACCTAACCTAACCTAACCTAACCTAACCTAACCTAACCTAACCTAACCTAACCTAACCTAACCTAACCTAACCTAACCTAACCTAACCTAACCTAACCTAACCTAACCTAACCTAACCTAACCTAACCTAACCTAACCTAACCTAACCTAACCTAACCTAACCTAACCTAACCTAACCTAACCTAACCTAACCTAACCTAACCTAACCTAACCTAACCTAACCTAACCTAACCTAACCTAACCTAACCTAACCTAACCTAACCTAACCTAACCTAACCTAACCTAACCTAACCTAACCTAACCTAACCTAACCTAACCTAACCTAACCTAACCTAACCTAACCTAACCTAACCTAACCTAACCTAACCTAACCTAACCTAACCTAACCTAACCTAACCTAACCTAACCTAACCTAACCTAACCTAACCTAACCTAACCTAACCTAACCTAACCTAACCTAACCTAACCTAACCTAACCTAACCTAACCTAACCTAACCTAACCTAACCTAACCTAACCTAACCTAACCTAACCTAACCTAACCTAACCTAACCTAACCTAACCTAACCTAACCTAACCTAACCTAACCTAACCTAACCTAACCTAACCTAACCTAACCTAACCTAACCTAACCTAACCTAACCTAACCTAACCTAACCTAACCTAACCTAACCTAACCTAACCTAACCTAACCTAACCTAACCTAACCTAACCTAACCTAACCTAACCTAACCTAACCTAACCTAACCTAACCTAACCTAACCTAACCTAACCTAACCTAACCTAACCTAACCTAACCTAACCTAACCTAACCTAACCTAACCTAACCTAACCTAACCTAACCTAACCTAACCTAACCTAACCTAACCTAACCTAACCTAACCTAACCTAACCTAACCTAACCTAACCTAACCTAACCTAACCTAACCTAACCTAACCTAACCTAACCTAACCTAACCTAACCTAACCTAACCTAACCTAACCTAACCTAACCTAACCTAACCTAACCTAACCTAACCTAACCTAACCTAACCTAACCTAACCTAACCTAACCTAACCTAACCTAACCTAACCTAACCTAACCTAACCTAACCTAACCTAACCTAACCTAACCTAACCTAACCTAACCTAACCTAACCTAACCTAACCTAACCTAACCTAACCTAACCTAACCTAACCTAACCTAACCTAACCTAACCTAACCTAACCTAACCTAACCTAACCTAACCTAACCTAACCTAACCTAACCTAACCTAACCTAACCTAACCTAACCTAACCTAACCTAACCTAACCTAACCTAACCTAACCTAACCTAACCTAACCTAACCTAACCTAACCTAACCTAACCTAACCTAACCTAACCTAACCTAACCTAACCTAACCTAACCTAACCTAACCTAACCTAACCTAACCTAACCTAACCTAACCTAACCTAACCTAACCTAACCTAACCTAACCTAACCTAACCTAACCTAACCTAACCTAACCTAACCTAACCTAACCTAACCTAACCTAACCTAACCTAACCTAACCTAACCTAACCTAACCTAACCTAACCTAACCTAACCTAACCTAACCTAACCTAACCAGTCGGTCGCTCGCTGCCGTGGCGAGCACGCGCGTCCCATCGCCGCTAGTAGTGGCCGGAGCCCGCAGGCCGGAGGCCGGAGCCCGGAGGCCGGAGCCCGGAGGCCGGAGGCCGGAGACCGAAGACCGAAGCCCGGAGGCCGGAGGCCGGAGACCGAAGACCGAAGCCCGGAGGCCGGAGGCCGGAGACCGAAGCCCGGAGGTCGGAGGCCGGAGACCGAAGGCCGGAGGCCGGAGGCCGGAGACCGAAGGCCGGAGGCCGGAGACTGAAGCTGGTGGCCGGAGCCCGGAGGCCGGAGATCGAAGACCGAAGGTGGTGGCCGGAGGCCGAAGACCGAAGCCTGGAGGCCGGAGACCGGAGACCGAAGCTTGGTGGCCGGAGGCCGGAGACCGAAGCTCGGTGGCCGGAGGCCGGAGACCGACGCTTGGTGGCCGGAGTTGGTGTGGTCGGGCCGGAGCCCGCAGGCCGGAGTCGTCGGGCCGGAGGCCGGAGGCCGCAGCCCGGAGCCCGGTGTCTGCAATAGGAGCCTGGAGCCTGCAACCCAGAATGCGAATTGTACGTTGAAAGTGACAGTGACACTCGTGTATTAAATAAATATTTAACATTTGTGCAGTGCAGCTAATTGAAATCGGTGCTGTGGGTATAAAGTGGCATCAGTGTGCTAAGCGCTGCGGGACCAGGAAGCCTGTAGACAGGCGCTAGAGCTAGCAGGAGTAGCAGCTGTGAATCCGGTATCTGTACGTAAGTCTTAGATCATAATACAGAGTTACTATTTAATTGCTTCCATATTCTTTTACCTGTGTTTGTTAGATAGTCTTGTTGGATTCGGTATGCCTGTCACTCGTTCACCGCCTCGCAAGGCGGAAGGACCTGTCACTCGGTCCGCTGGCCGAAGGCCGGAGCCCGGAGGCCGGAGCCCAGTGGCCGGAGTCCGGAGGCCGGAGCCCGGTGGCCGGAGCCCGGTGGCCGGAGGCCGGAGCCCGGTGGCCGGAGGCCGGAGACCGGTGGCCGGAGGCCGGCCGATGGCCGGAGGCCGGAGCCCGAAGGCCGGAGGCCGGAGCCCGGAGGCCGGAGGCCGGAGCTCGGAGGCCGGAGGCCGGAGCCCGGAGGCCGGAGCCCGAAGGCCGGAGGCCGGAGTCCGAGGGCCGGAGGCCGAAGCCCGTGGGCCGGAGGCCGGAGCCCGAAGGCCGGAGGCCGGAGTCCGAAGGCCGGAGGCCGGAGACCGGAGGCAGGAGGCCGGAGACCAAAGCTTAGTGGCCGGAGGCCGGAGGCCGGAGCCCGGTGGCCGGAGGCCGGAGACTGAAGACCACGGCCTGGTGGCCGGAGTTGGGGTCGTCGGGCCGGAGGCCGGAGGCCGGAGTCGTCGGGCCGGAGGCCGGAGCCCGGAGCCCGGAGGCCGGAGGCCGGAGACTGAAGACCGATGTTTGGCGGCCGGAGTTGGAATCGTCGGGCCGGAGGCCGGAGGCCGGAGCCGTCGGGCCGGAGGCCGAAGCCCGGAGACCGGAGGCGGAAGTTTGGCGGCCGGAGTCGGAGTCGCCGGGCCGGAGTCCGGAGGCCGGAGCCGTCGGGCCGGTGGTCGGAGCCCGGAGGCCGGAGGCCGAAGCTTGGTGGCCGGAGCCCGGAGGCCGGAGGCCGGAGACCGAAGGCCGGAGGCCGGAGGCCGGAGCCCGAAACCCGAAGGCCGGAGGCCGGAGACCGAAGGCTGGAGTCAGGCACTCCCGCATCACAGCGGCATAAACACTTACAGCTTAGACAGGAGCCCAACGCGCATTGACCCCATCGATTTAAATAGCAGCTCAGACACTTCCATTGGCACCCCCTCGCTGATCATGTCGCCAGACAGTCAGCTCTTACACCAACCTGAACAGCCTTCAACGATGCCACCCTGCGCGGCTGACATGGAGGCGTCAACCATCATCGAGGAGATACGCTCCCTCATCGCTGCAATACCGCCCTTGCTATCCGACGGGAAAAGCGTCAAGAGAGAACAAAAGAAGGCGGTCATAGACAACTCTACTAAGGCGGAACTCTTGTGCCAGAAACTCACCACACTAATGGTGCTACAGCAACGGCCAAAGCGAGACCCCACCGATAGCAGTCCGAAAGCGCCACCAAGCGACGTCACTACAA
>CASGGK010000004.1:77500-85000 GCA_949316185.1 Pyrausta nigrata
CTAACCTAACCTAACCTAACCTAACCTAACCTAACCTAACCTAACCTAACCTAACCTAACCTAACCTAACCTAACCTAACCTAACCTAACCTAACCTAACCTAACCTAACCTAACCTAACCTAACCTAACCTAACCTAACCTAACCTAACCTAACCTAACCTAACCTAACCTAACCTAACCTAACCTAACCTAACCTAACCTAACCTAACCTAACCTAACCTAACCTAACCTAACCTAACCTAACCTAACCTAACCTAACCTAACCTAACCTAACCTAACCTAACCTAACCTAACCTAACCTAACCTAACCTAACCTAACCTAACCTAACCTAACCTAACCTAACCTAACCTAACCTAACCTAACCTAACCTAACCTAACCTAACCTAACCTAACCTAACCTAACCTAACCTAACCTAACCTAACCTAACCTAACCTAACCTAACCTAACCTAACCTAACCTAACCTAACCTAACCTAACCTAACCTAACCTAACCTAACCTAACCTAACCTAACCTAACCTAACCTAACCTAACCTAACCTAACCTAACCTAACCTAACCTAACCTAACCTAACCTAACCTAACCTAACCTAACCTAACCTAACCTAACCTAACCTAACCTAACCTAACCTAACCTAACCTAACCTAACCTAACCTAACCTAACCTAACCTAACCTAACCTAACCTAACCTAACCTAACCTAACCTAACCTAACCTAACCTAACCTAACCTAACCTAACCTAACCTAACCTAACCTAACCTAACCTAACCTAACCTAACCTAACCTAACCTAACCTAACCTAACCTAACCTAACCTAACCTAACCTAACCTAACCTAACCTAACCTAACCTAACCTAACCTAACCTAACCTAACCTAACCTAACCTAACCTAACCTAACCTAACCTAACCTAACCTAACCTAACCTAACCTAACCTAACCTAACCTAACCTAACCTAACCTAACCTAACCTAACCTAACCTAACCTAACCTAACCTAACCTAACCTAACCTAACCTAACCTAACCTAACCTAACCTAACCTAACCTAACCTAACCTAACCTAACCTAACCTAACCTAACCTAACCTAACCTAACCTAACCTAACCTAACCTAACCTAACCTAACCTAACCTAACCTAACCTAACCTAACCTAACCTAACCTAACCTAACCTAACCTAACCTAACCTAACCTAACCTAACCTAACCTAACCTAACCTAACCTAACCTAACCTAACCTAACCTAACCTAACCTAACCTAACCTAACCTAACCTAACCTAACCTAACCTAACCTAACCTAACCTAACCTAACCTAACCTAACCTAACCTAACCTAACCTAACCTAACCTAACCTAACCTAACCTAACCTAACCTAACCTAACCTAACCTAACCTAACCTAACCTAACCTAACCTAACCTAACCTAACCTAACCTAACCTAACCTAACCTAACCTAACCTAACCTAACCTAACCTAACCTAACCTAACCTAACCTAACCTAACCTAACCTAACCTAACCTAACCTAACCTAACCTAACCTAACCTAACCTAACCTAACCTAACCTAACCTAACCTAACCTAACCTAACCTAACCTAACCTAACCTAACCTAACCTAACCTAACCTAACCTAACCTAACCTAACCTAACCTAACCTAACCTAACCTAACCTAACCTAACCTAACCTAACCTAACCTAACCTAACCTAACCTAACCTAACCTAACCTAACCTAACCTAACCTAACCTAACCTAACCTAACCTAACCTAACCTAACCTAACCTAACCTAACCTAACCTAACCTAACCTAACCTAACCTAACCTAACCTAACCTAACCTAACCTAACCTAACCTAACCTAACCTAACCTAACCTAACCTAACCTAACCTAACCTAACCTAACCTAACCTAACCTAACCTAACCTAACCTAACCTAACCTAACCTAACCTAACCTAACCTAACCTAACCTAACCTAACCTAACCTAACCTAACCTAACCTAACCTAACCTAACCTAACCTAACCTAACCTAACCTAACCTAACCTAACCTAACCTAACCTAACCTAACCTAACCTAACCTAACCTAACCTAACCTAACCTAACCTAACCTAACCTAACCTAACCTAACCTAACCTAACCTAACCTAACCTAACCTAACCTAACCTAACCTAACCTAACCTAACCTAACCTAACCTAACCTAACCTAACCTAACCTAACCTAACCTAACCTAACCTAACCTAACCTAACCTAACCTAACCTAACCTAACCTAACCTAACCTAACCTAACCTAACCTAACCTAACCTAACCTAACCTAACCTAACCTAACCTAACCTAACCTAACCTAACCTAACCTAACCTAACCTAACCTAACCTAACCTAACCTAACCTAACCTAACCTAACCTAACCTAACCTAACCTAACCTAACCTAACCTAACCTAACCTAACCTAACCTAACCTAACCTAACCTAACCTAACCTAACCTAACCTAACCTAACCTAACCTAACCTAACCTAACCTAACCTAACCTAACCTAACCTAACCTAACCTAACCTAACCTAACCTAACCTAACCTAACCTAACCTAACCTAACCTAACCTAACCTAACCTAACCTAACCTAACCTAACCTAACCTAACCTAACCTAACCTAACCTAACCTAACCTAACCTAACCTAACCTAACCTAACCTAACCTAACCTAACCTAACCTAACCTAACCTAACCTAACCTAACCTAACCTAACCTAACCTAACCTAACCTAACCTAACCTAACCTAACCTAACCTAACCTAACCTAACCTAACCTAACCTAACCTAACCTAACCTAACCTAACCTAACCTAACCTAACCTAACCTAACCTAACCTAACCTAACCTAACCTAACCTAACCTAACCTAACCTAACCTAACCTAACCTAACCTAACCTAACCTAACCTAACCTAACCTAACCTAACCTAACCTAACCTAACCTAACCTAACCTAACCTAACCTAACCTAACCTAACCTAACCTAACCTAACCTAACCTAACCTAACCTAACCTAACCTAACCTAACCTAACCTAACCTAACCTAACCTAACCTAACCTAACCTAACCTAACCTAACCTAACCTAACCTAACCTAACCTAACCTAACCTAACCTAACCTAACCTAACCTAACCTAACCTAACCTAACCTAACCTAACCTAACCTAACCTAACCTAACCTAACCTAACCTAACCTAACCTAACCTAACCTAACCTAACCTAACCTAACCTAACCTAACCTAACCTAACCTAACCTAACCTAACCTAACCTAACCTAACCTAACCTAACCTAACCTAACCTAACCTAACCTAACCTAACCTAACCTAACCTAACCTAACCTAACCTAACCTAACCTAACCTAACCTAACCTAACCTAACCTAACCTAACCTAACCTAACCTAACCTAACCTAACCTAACCTAACCTAACCTAACCTAACCTAACCTAACCTAACCTAACCTAACCTAACCTAACCTAACCTAACCTAACCTAACCTAACCTAACCTAACCTAACCTAACCTAACCTAACCTAACCTAACCTAACCTAACCTAACCTAACCTAACCTAACCTAACCTAACCTAACCTAACCTAACCTAACCTAACCTAACCTAACCTAACCTAACCTAACCTAACCTAACCTAACCTAACCTAACCTAACCTAACCTAACCTAACCTAACCTAACCTAACCTAACCTAACCTAACCTAACCTAACCTAACCTAACCTAACCTAACCTAACCTAACCTAACCTAACCTAACCTAACCTAACCTAACCTAACCTAACCTAACCAACAGTCGGTCGCTCGCTGCCGTGGCGAGCACGCGCGTCCCATCGCCGCTAGTAGTGGCCGGAGCCCGCAGGCCGGAGGCCGGAGCCCGGAGGCCGGAGCCCGGAGGCCGGAGGCCGGAGACCGAAGACCGAAGCCCGGAGGCCGGAGGCCGGAGACCGAAGACCGAAGCCCGGAGGCCGGAGGCCGGAGACCGAAGCCCGGAGGTCGGAGGCCGGAGACCGAAGGCCGGAGGCCGGAGACCGAAGCTGGTGGCCGGAGCCCGGAGGCCGGAGATCGAAGACCGAAGGTGGTGGCCGGAGGCCGAAGACCGAAGCCTGGAGGCCGGAGACCGGAGACCGAAGCTTGGTGGCCGGAGGCCGGAGACCGAAGCTCGGTGGCCGGAGGCCGGAGACCGACGCTTGGTGGCCGGAGTTGGTGTGGTCGGGCCGGAGCCCGCAGGCCGGAGTCGTCGGGCCGGAGGCCGGAGGCCGCAGCCCGGAGCCCGGTGTCTGCAATAGGAGCCTGGAGCCTGCAACCCAGAATGCGAATTGTACGTTGAAAGTGACAGTGACACTCGTGTATTAAATAAATATTTAACATTTGTGCAGTGCAGCTAATTGAAATCGGTGCTGTGGGTATAAAGTGGCATCAGTGTGCTAAGCGCTGCGGGACCAGGAAGCCTGCAGACAGGCGCTAGAGCTAGCAGGAGTAGCAGCTGTGAATCCGGTATCTGTACGTAAGTCTTAGATCATAATACAGAGTTACTATTTAATTGCTTCCATATTCTTTTACCTGTGTTTGTTAGATAGTCTTGTTGGATTCGGTATGCCTGTCACTCGTTCACCGCCTCGTAAGGCGGAAGGACCTGTCACTCGGTCCGCTGGCCGAAGGCCGGAGCCCGGAGGCCGGAGCCCAGTGGCCGGAGTCCGAAGGCCGGAGCCCGGTGGCCGGAGCCCGGTGGCCGGAGGCCGGAGCCCGGTGGCCGGAGGCCGGAGACCGGTGGCCGGAGGCCGGAACCCGATGGCCGGAGGCCGGAGCCCGAAGGCCGGAGGCCGGAGCCCAGTGGCCGGAGTCCGGAGGCCGGAGCCCGGTGGCCGGAGCCCGGTGGCCGGAGGCCGGAGCCCGGTGGCCGGAGGCCGGAGCCCGGTGGCCGGAGGCCGGAACCCGATGGCCGGAGGCCGGAGCCCGAAGGCCGGAGGCCGGAGCCCGGAGGCCGGAGGCCGGAGCCCGGAGGCCGGAGCCCGAAGGCCGGAGGCCGGAGTCCGAGGGCCGGAGGCCGAAGCCCGAGGGCCGGAGGCCGGAGCCCGAAGGCCGGAGGCCGGAGTCCGAAGGCCGGAGGCCGGAGACCGGAGGCAGGAGGCCGGAGACCGGAGGCAGGAGGCCGGAGACCAAAGCTTAGTGGCCGGAGGCCGGAGGCCGGAGCCCGGTGGCCGGAGGCCGGAGACTGAAGACCACGGCCTGGTGGCCGGAGTTGGGGTCGTCGGGCCGGAGGCCGGAGGCCGGAGTCGTCGGGCCGGAGGCCGGAGCCCGGAGCCCGGAGGCCGGAGGCCGGAGACTGAAGACCGATGTTTGGCGGCCGGAGTTGGAATCGTCGGGCCGGAGGCCGGAGGCCGGAGCCGTCGGGCCGGAGGCCGAAGCCCGGAGACCGGAGGCGGAAGTTTGGCGGCCGGAGTCGGAGTCGCCGGGCCGGAGTCCGGAGGCCGGAGCCGTCGGGCCGGTGGTCGGAGCCCGGAGGCCGGAGGCCGAAGCTTGGTGGCCGGAGCCCGGAGGCCGGAGGCCGGAGACCGAAGGCCGGAGGCCGGAGGCCGGAGCCCGAAACCCGAAGGCCGGAGGCCGGAGACCGAAGGCTGGAGTCAGGCACTCCCGCATCACAGCGGCATGAACACTTACAGCTTAGACAGGAGCCCAACGCGCATTGACCCCATCGATTTAAATAGCAGCTCAGACACTTCCATTGGCACCCCCTCGCTGATCATGTCGCCAGACAGTCAGCTCTTACACCAACCTGAACAGCCTTCAACGATGCCACCCTGCGCGGCTGACATGGAGGCGTCAACCATCATCGAGGAGATACGCTCCCTCATCGCTGCAATACCGCCCTTGCTATCCGACGGGAAAAGCGTCAAGAGAGAACAAAAGAAGGCGGTCATAGACAACTCTACTAAGGCGGAACTCTTGTGCCAGAAACTCACCACACTAATGGTGCTACAGCAACGGCCAAAGCGAGACCCCACCGACAGCAGTCCGAAAGCGCCACCAAGCGACGTTACTACAAAGCCTTGTTGCGCAGATCAGCTGCCTGCTATTGTTAAAGAGGCGGTGACACAAGCTATGCGCAGCGAGCTTGGACGAGCCAAGGCTACAGCCGCTCTTGAAACTCAGATAGGGGCAAACAACACATACGCACAGGCCGCCGCTATGCCACCCCCCCCTTCTAACGGAATACGCCCAACCCCGCGTCGCCCAGCAATCGTCTTGTCCCTCAAAACTGACGGGCACCCGGTGGAGAAAGCGTACAAAGCTCTCGACAAAGTAATCAACTTCAATGAAACCGGATACACCGCGGCAAGGGTCGCCAACCTGTCTCGAGGTAAAGTGCGAGTTGAGTTCGAGTCGGAGAAGGATGCCGCGGATGCGCTAGAGCGATTTCGCAAGGCCAGCGCTGGGGGTTCGGAAGCGGATGTGGAAGCCGAAAAGGAAAAGAGGATGAGCCCCATGATTATTCTAAAGGGCGTCCCTAAGGATACCACCCAGGATACCCTCACTGACGTCATCCTAAAGCACAACGCCGAGCTCATCCATTGCAGAAGTGGGGACATGCGACTAAGATTCGTGCGAAAGAACCGCAGCGATAGACTTTATAACGCCGTAATTGAGGTCAACCCAGCCTGCTGGAAATTTGTCGCGGGCCTCACCCACCTGCGCGTCGGTCACCACAGGGTCCACACTCAAGAATTCTCCCCCTTCCGGCAGTGCCGTGGGTGCTTACAATTCGGGCACACACAGGGCCGCTGCCAAAACCAACCAATCTGTTCCCACTGCAGTGAGTCGGGCCACAGTGCCGACACCTGCAGTAAGTCCGCCGCTACCCCGACCTGTTTTAACTGTGCCACCCACAGCACCAAATCCAAATCTAGCACCTACACTAGCACTGACGCAATAAAGCACTCCGCTACCTCAAATCAATGTCCCAGAGTTAAATACATGAAACTAAGAGTTAGCTATAAAATTGACTATGGCTACTAACAACCGAAACACGCGAAACTCTGTTTTGTAACTATTTCGCCCAGAGTCAGCATCAGGCGGCCTTTATCTCGGAGCCTTACGTTGGCTCTGGGCTTTTTGTTAGAAGCCCTGCCGGACTCGACGTGTTTCAGTCGGTTTCACTGGACAAACCAGTTCGAGCCGCCATTCATTTCAAGAAAGAATTTTCAATCAGGCACGGCGCCATACTGTCAAAATTAACCTAGCCAACAGATCTATCGTTTTAGTCTCCGTCTATCTACAGCCAGCCACCGACCCTGACCATATCCTGAACATCCTCTCCTCCATTTTAAATGGGTAAATCGTTAATAATGCTATCAGATTGTAGTCTTAAAATATGAACGTGGACCGGCGGTCCTAGGTCCCCGGCCCGTAGTACTCTTGTGAGGCCGGGTGCCGGGGACCGACGGTTCACCATGTTTGCTTGCTTGTATAATAGTGGCCATTCAT
>CASGGK010000004.1:90000-97315 GCA_949316185.1 Pyrausta nigrata
CTAACCTAACCTAACCTAACCTAACCTAACCTAACCTAACCTAACCTAACCTAACCTAACCTAACCTAACCTAACCTAACCTAACCTAACCTAACCTAACCTAACCTAACCTAACCTAACCTAACCTAACCTAACCTAACCTAACCTAACCTAACCTAACCTAACCTAACCTAACCTAACCTAACCTAACCTAACCTAACCTAACCTAACCTAACCTAACCTAACCTAACCTAACCTAACCTAACCTAACCTAACCTAACCTAACCTAACCTAACCTAACCTAACCTAACCTAACCTAACCTAACCTAACCTAACCTAACCTAACCTAACCTAACCTAACCTAACCTAACCTAACCTAACCTAACCTAACCTAACCTAACCTAACCTAACCTAACCTAACCTAACCTAACCTAACCTAACCTAACCTAACCTAACCTAACCTAACCTAACCTAACCTAACCTAACCTAACCTAACCTAACCTAACCTAACCTAACCTAACCTAACCTAACCTAACCTAACCTAACCTAACCTAACCTAACCTAACCTAACCTAACCTAACCTAACCTAACCTAACCTAACCTAACCTAACCTAACCTAACCTAACCTAACCTAACCTAACCTAACCTAACCTAACCTAACCTAACCTAACCTAACCTAACCTAACCTAACCTAACCTAACCTAACCTAACCTAACCTAACCTAACCTAACCTAACCTAACCTAACCTAACCTAACCTAACCTAACCTAACCTAACCTAACCTAACCTAACCTAACCTAACCTAACCTAACCTAACCTAACCTAACCTAACCTAACCTAACCTAACCTAACCTAACCTAACCTAACCTAACCTAACCTAACCTAACCTAACCTAACCTAACCTAACCTAACCTAACCTAACCTAACCTAACCTAACCTAACCTAACCTAACCTAACCTAACCTAACCTAACCTAACCTAACCTAACCTAACCTAACCTAACCTAACCTAACCTAACCTAACCTAACCTAACCTAACCTAACCTAACCTAACCTAACCTAACCTAACCTAACCTAACCTAACCTAACCTAACCTAACCTAACCTAACCTAACCTAACCTAACCTAACCTAACCTAACCTAACCTAACCTAACCTAACCTAACCTAACCTAACCTAACCTAACCTAACCTAACCTAACCTAACCTAACCTAACCTAACCTAACCTAACCTAACCTAACCTAACCTAACCTAACCTAACCTAACCTAACCTAACCTAACCTAACCTAACCTAACCTAACCTAACCTAACCTAACCTAACCTAACCTAACCTAACCTAACCTAACCTAACCTAACCTAACCTAACCTAACCTAACCTAACCTAACCTAACCTAACCTAACCTAACCTAACCTAACCTAACCTAACCTAACCTAACCTAACCTAACCTAACCTAACCTAACCTAACCTAACCTAACCTAACCTAACCTAACCTAACCTAACCTAACCTAACCTAACCTAACCTAACCTAACCTAACCTAACCTAACCTAACCTAACCTAACCTAACCTAACCTAACCTAACCTAACCTAACCTAACCTAACCTAACCTAACCTAACCTAACCTAACCTAACCTAACCTAACCTAACCTAACCTAACCTAACCTAACCTAACCTAACCTAACCTAACCTAACCTAACCTAACCTAACCTAACCTAACCTAACCTAACCTAACCTAACCTAACCTAACCTAACCTAACCTAACCTAACCTAACCTAACCTAACCTAACCTAACCTAACCTAACCTAACCTAACCTAACCTAACCTAACCTAACCTAACCTAACCTAACCTAACCTAACCTAACCTAACCTAACCTAACCTAACCTAACCTAACCTAACCTAACCTAACCTAACCTAACCTAACCTAACCTAACCTAACCTAACCTAACCTAACCTAACCTAACCTAACCTAACCTAACCTAACCTAACCTAACCTAACCTAACCTAACCTAACCTAACCTAACCTAACCTAACCTAACCTAACCTAACCTAACCTAACCTAACCTAACCTAACCTAACCTAACCTAACCTAACCTAACCTAACCTAACCTAACCTAACCTAACCTAACCTAACCTAACCTAACCTAACCTAACCTAACCTAACCTAACCTAACCTAACCTAACCTAACCTAACCTAACCTAACCTAACCTAACCTAACCTAACCTAACCTAACCTAACCTAACCTAACCTAACCTAACCTAACCTAACCTAACCTAACCTAACCTAACCTAACCTAACCTAACCTAACCTAACCTAACCTAACCTAACCTAACCTAACCTAACCTAACCTAACCTAACCTAACCTAACCTAACCTAACCTAACCTAACCTAACCTAACCTAACCTAACCTAACCTAACCTAACCTAACCTAACCTAACCTAACCTAACCTAACCTAACCTAACCTAACCTAACCTAACCTAACCTAACCTAACCTAACCTAACCTAACCTAACCTAACCTAACCTAACCTAACCTAACCTAACCTAACCTAACCTAACCTAACCTAACCTAACCTAACCTAACCTAACCTAACCTAACCTAACCTAACCTAACCTAACCTAACCTAACCTAACCTAACCTAACCTAACCTAACCTAACCTAACCTAACCTAACCTAACCTAACCTAACCTAACCTAACCTAACCTAACCTAACCTAACCTAACCTAACCTAACCTAACCTAACCTAACCTAACCTAACCTAACCTAACCTAACCTAACCTAACCTAACCTAACCTAACCTAACCTAACCTAACCTAACCTAACCTAACCTAACCTAACCTAACCTAACCTAACCTAACCTAACCTAACCTAACCTAACCTAACCTAACCTAACCTAACCTAACCTAACCTAACCTAACCTAACCTAACCTAACCTAACCTAACCTAACCTAACCTAACCTAACCTAACCTAACCTAACCTAACCTAACCTAACCTAACCTAACCTAACCTAACCTAACCTAACCTAACCTAACCTAACCTAACCTAACCTAACCTAACCTAACCTAACCTAACCTAACCTAACCTAACCTAACCTAACCTAACCTAACCTAACCTAACCTAACCTAACCTAACCTAACCTAACCTAACCTAACCTAACCTAACCTAACCTAACCTAACCTAACCTAACCTAACCTAACCTAACCTAACCTAACCTAACCTAACCTAACCTAACCTAACCTAACCTAACCTAACCTAACCTAACCTAACCTAACCTAACCTAACCTAACCTAACCTAACCTAACCTAACCTAACCTAACCTAACCTAACCTAACCTAACCTAACCTAACCTAACCTAACCTAACCTAACCTAACCTAACCTAACCTAACCTAACCTAACCTAACCTAACCTAACCTAACCTAACCTAACCTAACCTAACCTAACCTAACCTAACCTAACCTAACCTAACCTAACCTAACCTAACCTAACCTAACCTAACCTAACCTAACCTAACCTAACCTAACCTAACCTAACCTAACCTAACCTAACCTAACCTAACCTAACCTAACCTAACCTAACCTAACCTAACCTAACCTAACCTAACCTAACCTAACCTAACCTAACCTAACCTAACCTAACCTAACCTAACCTAACCTAACCTAACCTAACCTAACCTAACCTAACCTAACCTAACCTAACCTAACCTAACCTAACCTAACCTAACCTAACCTAACCTAACCTAACCTAACCTAACCTAACCTAACCTAACCTAACCTAACCTAACCTAACCTAACCTAACCTAACCTAACCTAACCTAACCTAACCTAACCTAACCTAACCTAACCTAACCTAACCTAACCTAACCTAACCTAACCTAACCTAACCTAACCTAACCTAACCTAACCTAACCTAACCTAACCTAACCTAACCTAACCTAACCTAACCTAACCTAACCTAACCTAACCTAACCTAACCTAACCTAACCTAACCTAACCTAACCTAACCTAACCTAACCTAACCTAACCTAACCTAACCTAACCTAACCTAACCTAACCTAACCTAACCTAACCTAACCTAACCTAACCTAACCTAACCTAACCTAACCTAACCTAACCTAACCTAACCTAACCTAACCTAACCTAACCTAACCTAACCTAACCTAACCTAACCTAACCTAACCTAACCTAACCTAACCTAACCTAACCTAACCTAACCTAACCTAACCTAACCTAACCTAACCTAACCTAACCTAACCTAACCTAACCTAACCTAACCTAACCTAACCTAACCTAACCTAACCTAACCTAACCTAACCTAACCTAACCTAACCTAACCTAACCTAACCTAACCTAACCTAACCTAACCTAACCTAACCTAACCTAACCTAACCTAACCTAACCTAACCTAACCTAACCTAACCTAACCTAACCTAACCTAACCTAACCTAACCTAACCTAACCTAACCTAACCTAACCTAACCTAACCTAACCTAACCTAACCTAACCTAACCTAACCTAACCTAACCTAACCTAACCTAACCTAACCTAACCTAACCTAACCTAACCTAACCTAACCTAACCTAACCTAACCTAACCTAACCTAACCTAACCTAACCTAACCTAACCTAACCTAACCTAACCTAACCTAACCTAACCTAACCTAACCTAACCTAACCTAACCTAACCTAACCTAACCTAACCTAACCTAACCTAACCTAACCTAACCTAACCTAACCTAACCTAACCTAACCTAACCTAACCTAACCTAACCTAACCTAACCTAACCTAACCTAACCTAACCTAACCTAACCTAACCTAACCTAACCTAACCTAACCTAACCTAACCTAACCTAACCTAACCTAACCTAACCTAACCTAACCTAACCTAACCTAACCTAACCTAACCTAACCTAACCTAACCTAACCTAACCTAACCTAACCTAACCTAACCTAACCTAACCTAACCTAACCTAACCTAACCTAACCTAACCTAACCTAACCTAACCTAACCTAACCTAACCTAACCTAACCTAACCTAACCTAACCTAACCTAACCTAACCTAACCTAACCTAACCTAACCTAACCTAACCTAACCTAACCTAACCTAACCTAACCTAACCTAACCTAACCTAACCTAACCTAACCTAACCTAACCTAACCTAACCTAACCTAACCTAACCTAACCTAACCTAACCTAACCTAACCTAACCTAACCTAACCTAACCTAACCTAACCTAACCTAACCTAACCTAACCTAACCTAACCTAACCTAACCTAACCTAACCTAACCTAACCTAACCTAACCTAACCTAACCTAACCTAACCTAACCTAACCTAACCTAACCTAACCTAACCTAACCTAACCTAACCTAACCTAACCTAACCTAACCTAACCTAACCTAACCTAACCTAACCTAACCTAACCTAACCTAACCTAACCTAACCTAACCTAACCTAACCTAACCTAACCTAACCTAACCTAACCTAACCTAACCTAACCTAACCTAACCTAACCTAACCTAACCTAACCTAACCTAACCTAACCTAACCTAACCTAACCTAACCTAACCTAACCTAACCTAACCTAACCTAACCTAACCTAACCTAACCTAACCTAACCTAACCTAACCTAACCTAACCTAACCTAACCTAACCTAACCTAACCTAACCTAACCTAACCTAACCTAACCTAACCTAACCTAACCTAACCTAACCTAACCTAACCTAACCTAACCTAACCTAACCTAACCTAACCTAACCTAACCTAACCTAACCTAACCTAACCTAACCTAACCTAACCTAACCTAACCTAACCTAACCTAACCTAACCTAACCCCAGTCCCCGCTCGCGCCCTGGACCGAGCACCCGCGCCCAACGCACGGAGCGTCACGCAGAGTACCCGTACAGCGCTGAAAAAATCAAAAAAGTGGGTTTTTTCGCGATTTTAGTGACGTGTGATACACCAAAAAACGCGCGCAAGTGAGACGCATCCGAAAGTGCAAAAATTTTTCGGAAAAAGTGCAAAGTGCGAAAGTTATCGGGAAAAAACTAAGTTTTAAAACTTTAGAGCGAAACGCTGCTCGATCTAAAGCGACGACGTACTATTTTTAAAGTGCAGCTGGGAGCGCCTCGGAAAGGCCTTTAAGGTGACACCACTTCGGGATTTTTCCGGCCACTGGGGTGGCCGTGAAGTGCAGAAAAATAAGTTCGATCGAGCCACCAAAACGAGAACCGGAGGAGTGCGGCTGAGTTTGAAAGCGCCAATCGACGCCGACGCAGACGAGGAGCCGGGAACCGGAAACCGCATCGAAATCGGACAAAGATAAGTGTCATTTTTTCAACTTCAAAATCTGGGACAATTTTGGACAGCCCTAGCGGGACATCAAGACCGACAACCCTAGTTTTTTATAGTCTCTAAAAATAGTTTAGACAATAGCGTAGATTGTTTTAAAAAATTTGTGTTAGATTTAATAGGAAAAATTTTTTGTTATTTAAGTTTAAAGTTTTCAAAAATTCGGGGGTTGAAAACCGCCACCCCCAGAAACTTCAAAAAATATATTTTAGATGTAATAAAATAGGGTCTAATAGTAGTAATTTAAATTTTAATTTTAAGACTTGTGGTTTCATAGATATAAGCATTTTTCAGTTGTGAAACAATTATTTTGGATTTTCTATAATAAATTCCACCCCTTAAGGGTTGAGATAAAAATCCGTTTCACACATCCCAAGGTAGGACTCTTTACACCCTATCTTTTGGTGTAATCAAAATCCACGCGCACCTAGTACTTTAGTTTTTATTAAGGGTCATCCTAGGAAATATATAGCCGAGAACGGCAAAGTTAACCTTGTTTTGGCAAAATTAGACCTTAATCAAAATTTTTCTAAGTCGATGGAATATAAATTTGGAAAAATTTTATAAAATCTATAACTAGATAACTAGGGGTTCATTTTCGGCGGGGTTTTCGACATAGGGCCTAAGGTAGTCAGGGCTAAGTAATAGAAACATTTTTCAAAAAATTCAAAGGGGTAGTTTATTTTCAAAATTTTTAAGGGGTGAAAACCACCCCCTAGAAACTCAAAATTTTTCTGAGCGCTAGATCATTATTGATTCGGTCTTTATTTAGGGAAAAATATCTTATTTTCTTGAATTTAGTAATTATTTAGGGTGTTTTTGTGTGCGACAATTTGCCGTAATCAACCAATGAAGAAAATTTTCTAAGTCAATGAACTAAAAAACTTAGAAAATTTTATAAAATCAATATTTCGACAACCGGGGGTCCATTTTTGACGGGGTTTTCGGCTTGGGGTCTGGGGTTGCCGGTGCTACCCGAAGGGGTGCATTT
>OX438966.1:0-15343 GCA_949316185.1 Pyrausta nigrata
ATTTAAATAGCTTATATTTAGAGTATAATATTGAAGATATTAAGGAGATTAATTTAATCTTTAAATATTTTATTTATAAAAAAAATTTTTTATTTTTACAATGAAAATGTAATGTTTTAAATAAACTATATAAATGTAATAGAAATATTAATGGAATTAAACCACTAAAAATTAAGTTAGCAGCTTAATTTTGAACTTTATATTTCATTTAATTGGAATTTTTATTCAATTTTATCATTAACAGTGATATACCTCTATTTTGGTTTCAATTAATTAATTAATTAATTTACTAAATAAGGAGTTTATAAAAACTCTATCTTTTAAGTCGAAATTAAATGCAAAATTGCTTCTTATTTAAGATAAATTGA
This sequence comes from Pyrausta nigrata, assembly GCA_949316185.1. Classification (NCBI taxonomy): domain Eukaryota; kingdom Metazoa; phylum Arthropoda; class Insecta; order Lepidoptera; family Crambidae; genus Pyrausta; species Pyrausta nigrata. Next base: position 369 of record OX438966.1, read on the forward strand.
AATTCAATATTTCTTGAATGCAAATCAAGTATTTTTAATAAATTATAATCCTTAAATTTAATAAGTTTAATTTGTTCAATTTAATATATTTTGATTTCATTCATGATATAAACCAATTAATAAAATAATAATAAAAAAAAATCTAATTTTTGTTCAAATAATAAAATTTGTTATTTTAAATAAATTAATAATTGGAAAAATTAATGCAATTTCTACATCAAAAATTAAAAAAATAACGGTAATTAGGAAAAAATGTAATGAGAAAGGAATTCGAGCTGAAGATTTAGGATCAAATCCACATTCAAATGGGGAATTTTTTTCTCGATCAGAGAAAGATTTTTTTGATAAAATAATAGATAAAAATATTATAATATTAGAAATAAAAATAATAATAATTGAAAAATAGGTAATTAATAAGATTATTTATATTAATAAAAATTAAACTTCTTGATTGGAAGTCAAGTATACTAAATATATTATATAAATTAATTACCTCATCAGTAAATAGAAATATAGAGGAATAATCATACTACATCTACAAAATGTCAATATCAAGCGGCAGCTTCAAATCCAAAGTGATGTGAATAAGAAAAATGGTTTTTAATATGACGAATTAAACAAATTAATAAAAATAATGTTCCAATTATAACATGAAGTCCATGAAATCCAGTTGCTATGAAAAATGTTGATCCATAAATTCTATCTGCAATAGTAAAAGGAGCTTCATAATATTCATATGCTTGTAGAATAGTAAAATAAATTCCTAAAATAATAGTAAAAAATAATCCTTGAGTTATTTGATAGTGATTATTATTTATAATAGCATGGTGAGCTCAAGTAACAGTTACACCTGAAGTAATTAAGATAATTGTATTGAGAAGAGGAATTTGAAATGGATTGAATGGGGTAATATTAGAAGGGGGTCAAATTGCACCGATTTCAATATTAGGGGATAAACTTCTATGAAAAAAAGCTCAAAAAAATGAAATAAAAAAAAATACTTCTGAAATAATAAATAAAATTATTCCTCATCGTAAACCTTTTGTTACTAAAATAGTATGTTTTCCTTGAAGAGTTCCTTCTCGACAAATATCTCGTCATCATTGATATATGGTTAAAATTACAATAAAATATCCTAAAATTAGTAAATTTATATTAAAATTATGAAATCATTTAATTATTCCTGTTACTAGAGTTAATACTCCAATAGCTCCTGTAATAGGTCAGGGACTGTAATCAACTAAATGATATGGGTGGTTAAAATTATTTTTCATTAGTTTACTTCTCTAGAATATAAAGTTCTTAAAATGGCAATTACGTAAGATTGAATAACCGCAACTGCTGATTCTAAAATTAATAATAAAATTTGAATAATAATTAGAAATAATAGTAAATATGATCTAATGGTAGATCCTGTATTACTTAATAATGTTATTAATAAATGTCCTGCAATTATATTAGCTGTTAATCGAACTGCTAAAGTTCCTGGTCGAATAATATTACTAATAGTTTCAATTAATACTATAAATGGTATTAAAATATTGGGAGTTCCTTGGGGAATTATGTGAGCAAATATATGTTGTGTATTGTTAATTCACCCATAAAATATAAATCTTAATCATAAAGGAAGAGAAATTGATAAAGATAAAGTTAAATGACTAGTTCTAGTAAAAATATAGGGAAATAATCCTAAAAAATTATTATATAATACAAATGTAAATATAGTAATAAAAATAAAAGTAGATCCATTAGAGTTATTTATTAATAAAGTTTTAAATTCTTTATGTAATTTATTTAAAATAAAATTTCAAAAAAATAAGTAGCGATTAGGAATTAATCAAAAAGAATAAGGAATAAATATTAAACCAATAAAAGTTCTAATTCAATTTAAAGGTAAATTTAATAAATTAGTAGATGGGTCAAAGATTGAAAATAAATTAGTTATCATTTTCAATTAAAATTACTTTTTTTATAGGGTAATTTATTTTTATTATTAATATTAATTTTAATATAAATATAATAATTTATAATATTAAAAATAATAAAAATAATAATAAAAAATATAAAAGAAAATATTCAATTAATAGGTATTATTTGTGGGATAAAAGAATATTATTTTATATTATAATAATTTAAATTTGACATATTTATGTTATTTTTTAACTAATTCTTTTTCCATTAGAAGTAATTGCTAATTTACTATAATATGATTTAAGAGACCATTACTTGCTTTCAGTCATCTAATGAAGAGTAATTATTAATTCAATTAATGAAATTTTTAATTGAAATTCTTTCCACTACAATAGGTATAAAACTATGATTTGCCCCACAAATTTCTGAACATTGACCATAAAAAATTCCTGGTCGATTAATAAAAAAATTAGTTTGATTTAATCGACCAGGATTAGCATCTACTTTTACCCCTAAAGATGGTACAGTTCAAGAATGAATAACATCTGTTGCTGTAATTATAATTCGGATTTCATTATTTATTGGAAGAATAATTCGATTATCAACATCTAATAAACGAAAATTATTTTCATTTATATCATTAATTGGGGTTATATAAGAGTCAAATTCAATATTTTTAAAATCTGAATATTCATATCTTCAATATCATTGATGACCGATTGATTTTAAAGTAATTAATGGGTTATTTAATTCATCTAAAAGATAAAGTAATCGTAATGAAGGTAAAGCAATAAAAATTAAAGTAATTGCTGGAATAATTGTTCAAATTAATTCGATTAATTGACCTTCAAGTAAAAATCGATTAATATATTTATTAAAAAATAATCTTAATATTAAGTATCTAACTAAAATAGTAATTATAACTAAAATAACTAATGTATGATCATGAAAAAAAATAATTTGTTCTATTAATGGTGATGTTCCGTTTTGTAAATTAAAATTAGATCAAGTTGCCATATTCTAAAAAAAGGATAATTCCTTTATAAATGGGGTTTAAATCCATTACATATAATCTGCCATATTAGAAATTTCTTAAAATAGGTAGTTCATTATAAGAATGTTCTGCTGGTGGAAGATTTTGATATCATTCAATTGAGGATGATAAATTTAATGAAAATAAAATTAAATGTTTATTAATTATTGATTCTCAAATAATAATTAAAATTAATATTACTGCTAGAAGAGAAATATAAGATCCTAAAGAGGAAATAATATTTCATGAAATATAAGCATCAGGATAATCTGAATAACGACGAGGTATTCCTGCTAATCCTAAAAAATGTTGAGGGAAAAAAGTTAAATTAACACCAATAAATATTGTAAAAAATTGAATTTTTAGAAAATATGGGTTAAGGGTTAATCCAGTAAATAATGGATATCAATGAATAAATCCTGCAATAATTGCAAATACTGCTCCTATAGATAAAACATAATGAAAATGAGCTACTACATAATAAGTATCATGGAGGGTAATATCAATAGATGAATTAGCAAGTACAACACCTGTTAATCCTCCTACAGTAAATAAGAAAACAAATCCTAATCTTCAAAGAATAGAAGGATTATAATTAATTTGAGTTCCATGAAGAGTAGCTAATCATCTAAAAATTTTAATTCCTGTAGGTACAGCAATAATTATGGTTGCCGAGGTAAAGTAAGCTCGTGTATCAATATCTATTCCTACAGTAAATATGTGATGAGCTCATACTACAAATCCTAAAAGTCCAATTGCTATTATAGCGTAAATTATTCCTAAAGATCCAAACGTTTCTTTTTTTCCACTTTCTTGGGAAATAATATGGGAAATTATTCCAAATCCTGGTAAAATTAAAATGTAAACTTCAGGATGTCCAAAAAATCAAAATAAATGTTGATAAAGAATTGGATCACCTCCTCCTGCAGGATCAAAAAAAGATGTATTTAAATTTCGATCAGTAAGTAATATAGTAATAGCTCCTGCTAGTACAGGTAATGATAGTAATAATAATAAAGCTGTAATTCCTACAGCTCAAACAAATAAAGGTATTTGATCAAAAGATATACCATTAATTCGTATGTTAATAATTGTAGAAATAAAATTAATTGCTCCTAAAATTGAAGAAATTCCAGCTAAATGAAGAGAAAAAATTGCTAAATCTACTGATCTTCCTCCATGAGCAATATTAGAAGAAAGAGGGGGGTAAACTGTTCATCCAGTTCCTGCTCCATTTTCTACAATTCTTCTTGAAATTAAGAGGGTTAAAGAAGGGGGTAATAATCAAAATCTTATATTATTTATTCGTGGAAATGCTATATCAGGAGCTCCTAATATTAATGGAACTAATCAATTTCCAAATCCTCCAATTATAATAGGTATAACTATAAAAAAAATTATAATAAATGCATGGGCTGTAACGATTGTATTATAAATTTGATCGTCTCCAATTAATGATCCAGGATTACCTAATTCTGCTCGAATAAGTAAACTTAAAGATGTACCTACTATTCCTCTTCAAATTCCAAAAATAAAATATAAAGTTCCAATATCTTTATGATTTGTTGAATAGAGTCATTTTCGCTTTTTAAAAATAAAATGGCTGAGGTTTTAAGCGATAAATTGTAAATTTATTAACAAGAATAATTCTTTTTTATTAAATATTAAGTTAGTTTAGCTTTATATTCAAATAAATGATTTAAAATTGCAAATTTTAAGGTATAATAAAAATTATTAAGGCTTAAAGAAATATTTCTTTATAGATAATTTTGAAGATTATTAGTTTATTTTAACTTAAAACCTTAATAATTTTTATATAAAAAAAAAAGTTCTTAATATTAAACCTCAGATAGAAATAAATGAAAAAAAAGTTAATAAATAAAATAAGTTATTTTTAGTTTTAATTTTAATTCATTTTAATTTAAAATAATTAAATATAAATGATGAATATAAAATTCGAATGTAAAAAAATAGTAAAATTAATCTTATTATAATTAAAATAAAAGTTATAAAATAAAAATTTTTATTTAATAAAAAATTAATAATAATTCATTTAGGAAAAAATCCAATAAAGGGGGGTAATCCCCCTAAAGATAAAAAATTAATAAATAAGGATAGTTTAATTATATAATTTATATTGATAAAAAATAATTGATTAATAAAAAATATATTAATTATAGAAAACAATAAACATATAATTCTAATTAAAAATGTATATATAAAAAAATAAAACATTCATAAATTTTCTCTGATAATTAATGCAGATATTATTCATCTTAAGTTATTAATAGAAGAGAAAGCTATTAATTTTCGAAGAGAAGTTTGGTTTAGACCTCCAATAGCTCCAATAAAGGAATTAATAATAATAATGATAATAATAAAATTATTTATAAAATAATAAGATAAAAGAATTATAGGTGAAATTTTTTGTCAAGTTATTAATAGAAAACTATTAAATCAAGATAATCCTTCAATAATGTTAGGAAATCAGAAATGAAAGGGGGCTGATCCCATTTTTATTAAAATAGAAGAATTAATTATAATTGATATATAGTTATTTATTTCAAAAGTTTTTATTAATATTATTTTTAAAATAATGCAAAATAATAAATTAATTGATGCAATAGCTTGTGTAATAAAATATTTTAATGAAGCTTCAGATGATAATATATTATTTGAATTGTTAATAAGGGGGATAAATCTTAATAAATTAATTTCTAATCCAATTCAACATCCAAATCAAGAATTTGATGAAATTGAAATTAATGTTCTAAAAAATAAAATAAATAAAAAAAATATTTTATTAGAGTTAAAAAATGAAAAAATTTAAAATAGAATATATTATTAAAATTTATTCATATATAAATTAAAAATTTATATATTTATATTTTAGTGTAAGATGCACAATAGTTTTTGATACTATTAGATATAGTTTAATTCTATAAAGTATAATAAAGGTAGAAAATCTACTTAATTTATCCTATCAGAATAATCCTTTAATCAGGCACTTTATTTAAAAAAAAGGTATTTCCTTTATATTTGAGGTATGAACCCAAAAGCTTTATTTAGCTTATTTTTAATTTATATTAAAAGAAGAAAAATTAGAAATGGTTTAATATATATATATATATATATATATTAAATATTTAATTAATTAATATAATTAATAATATAATTAAATTATATATATATTTATATTTATAATATATTAATTATATATTTAATTAATTTTAATTATTTTAATAAATTAAATATTTCAATGATTATAAATTGATTTATAATTATATTAATTTTTAATATAAATATTATGAAAGGGAAAAAGAAATAAATATATAAAATTTAATAATTTATATTAAATATTTTATATATAAAAAAAAAAAAAAAAAACTATTGTAAAAAAATATAGTATTAAATAAAATTTTTTATAGTTTAATAATTTATTATAAATTTATTTTGCATATAAATTTTTGTATTGATTTTTAATTATTTTAATAATAATTAATTTTTACAAATTAATAGCCATTAATATTAAAAATTTAAGAAATTAAGATTTAGTAATATTTAAATTAATAACAAATTTTGTGCCAGCAGTTGCGGTTAAACAAAAGTTAAATTGAATTTTATTAGTAATTAATAAATAATAAATAAATTTTAAATAAATATAAAATTAATAGGTGAAATTTTTATTTTATTTAATTTAATAGAATTTTTAAGATTTAATAAATTTGAAAATAAACTAGGATTAGATACCCTATTATAAAAATTTAAATAAAAAATACTAAAATAGTATATAATAATTTATTGAAACTTAAATAATTTGGCGGTATTTTAGTTCATTTAGAGGAATCTGTTTATTAATTGATATTCCACGAATAAATTTACTTAATTTATAATTTTGTATATCGTTGTTAAAAAAATATTTTTAAATAATAATAATATTTTAAATTTTAAAAAGAAATTAAATCAGATCAAGATGCAGATTATAATTAAGAATATAATGGATTACAATAAAATTATTTATAATGGCTATTAATTTGTAAAAATTAATTAAAGGTGGATTTAAATGTAATTTTATTTAATTTAATAAAATGATTAATAATTAAAATATGTACATATTGCCCGTCGCTTTCATAAATAAATTGAAATAAGTCGTAACAAAGTAGAGGTACTGGAAAGTGTTTCTAGAAATAACAAATTAGAGCTTGATATAAAGTATTTCATTTACATTGAAGTGATATCAAAATTTTTGATTGATTTGAATAATAATATAATTAATAATTAATAATTTAAATAAAAAAAGTAATTTTAATATTAAAATTGGGGGGTTTTAGTATTAATAAAGAAATAATAAAAAAATTTATAGTATATTAGTATTGTGAAATAAATTTGAAATAAATTGAAAATCTTAATTTTTGAAAAGAAAATATTATTTATTGTATCTTGTGTATCAGAGTTTATTAATTATATATTTTATAACAAAAAAATTCTCGAATTTAAAAGAGATAATTAATTAATAAAGTTATTATTGCATAAATATTTTTAATAATTAATTTGAAATGAAATGTTAATCGTTTTTAAATATATCTAGTTTTTTTAGAAAAAAATTTAATTTTAAATTTATTTTTAAACTAATTAATTGATTAATTAGTTTAAAATAAAATTTTATAAATTAAGGGATAAGCTTTAATTTAAATTTTTATAATTATTTATAAAAATTTATTTAAAATTTTTAAAATTTATATTATTTAAAAATTTTAATTTATTATAAATAATTTTAAAATAATTATAAAATTTTATAATAATTTAATTTTTTATAAAAAAATAATTTTTAATTGGAAAAAATTAGCTATAATGATAAAATTAGTATTAAACTATAAAAAAATATTAAAGTTTAAATAATTAAGTAAAAGGAATTCGGCAAATTTATTTATATTCACTTGTTTATCAAAAACATGTCTTTTTGATTAATAATTTAAAGTCTAATCTGCCCACTGATAAATAATTAAAGGGCTGCAGTATATTGACTGTACAAAGGTAGCATAATCAATAGTCTCTTAATTAGTGACTTGTATGAAAGATTGGATGAGATATAAACTGTCTCTTATTTATAAAAAGAATTTAATTTTTTGATTAAAAAGTCAAAATATATTTAAAAGACGAGAAGACCCTATAGAGTTTTATATTTAATTTTATTGAGATTATTTATATGTTTAATAATTAAAATAATAAGAAATATTTTATTGGGGTGATAAAAAAATAAAAAAAACTTTTTTTTTTATGAATTTCATTAATTTATGAATATATGATCCAAAATTTTTGATTAAAAGAAAAAATTACCTTAGGGATAACAGCGTAATTTTTTTTTTTAGTTCAAATAAAAAAAAGAGTTTGCGACCTCGATGTTGGATTAAGATAAAATTTATATGCAAAAGTATAAAATTTTGATCTGTTCGATCATTAAAATCTTACATGATCTGAGTTCAAACCGGTGTAAGCCAGGTTGGTTTCTATCTTTAAATAAGAAAAATATTTTAGTACGAAAGGAATAAGTATTTAAATTAAGTTAATTTATTAAAAAGAATATTATTAAAATTTTTATATAAAAATTAAAAACTATTTTGGCAGAAAAGTGTAATGGTTTTAGAAATCATAAATATATAATAATATTATATAAGTAGTAATGATATTTATTGATTTAATATTAATTTTTTTAGGTTTATTAATTTTAATTTTAGGGGTATTAATTGGTGTTGCTTTTTTAACTTTATTAGAGCGAAAAGTTTTAGGTTATATTCAAATTCGTAAAGGTCCTAATAAAGTAGGTATAATAGGGATTTTACAACCTTTTTCTGATGCAATTAAATTATTTAGTAAGGAGCAAACTTATCCATTATTTTCTAATTATTTATCTTACTATTTTTCACCAGTATTTAGATTTATTTTATCTTTGGTAATTTGAATAATAATTCCATATTATTTTAATTTAATTAGATTTAATTTAGGAGTTTTATTTTTTTTATGTTGTACAAGTTTAGGAGTTTATACTATTATAGTGGCTGGGTGATCTTCTAATTCAAATTATTCATTATTAGGGGGTTTACGGGCTGTTGCTCAAACTATTTCTTATGAAGTTAGATTAGCTTTAATTTTTATATCTAGAATTATTTTAGTTATAGATTTTAATATATTAAATTTTTCTTTATATCAAAATTTAATTTGATTTTTTTTTTTAATATTTCCTTTAAGATTATGTTGATTTTCTTCTAGTTTAGCAGAAACTAATCGAACTCCTTTTGATTTTGCTGAAGGTGAAAGAGAATTAGTTTCTGGATTTAATATTGAATATAGAAGAGGTGGATTTGCTTTAATTTTTTTAGCTGAATATTCAAGAATTTTATTTATAAGATTATTATTTGTATTATTATATATAGGTGGATATTCATTAGATTTTTTTTTTTATTTTAAATTAAGTTTTATTTCTTTTTTATTTATTTGAGTTCGAGGTACTTTACCTCGTTATCGATATGATAAATTAATGTATTTAGCTTGAAAAATTTATTTACCAATTTCTTTAAATTTTTTAATATTTTATTTAGGTTTAAAAATTTTATTTTTTTAATAAAGTTAATTATTAATTTTAGTATAAATTAATAGAATACATATATTCTTTCTTAAGTTTTCAAAACAAATGCTTATGAACAAGCTCATTAATTTATTTTAATTAAAAATTAATTTATCTCAATAAATTCTAATAATTGGATTAATAATATAATATGCAAAATAAATTATTGTTAAAATTTGACCTGTAATAATATAAGGATCTTCTACTGGTCGGGCTCCGATTCATGTTAGTAAAATAATTGTAGTAATTATAATTCAAAATATAATTTGATTAATAGGGTAAAATTGAATTCCTTGAATTTTTTTAAAAAATGTTAAAGGTAAAATAATTAAAATTAAAATTGAAGAAATTAGAGCAATAACACCTCCTAATTTATTAGGGATTGATCGTAGAATTGCATATGCAAATAAAAAATATCATTCAGGTTGAATATGAACAGGAGTAACTAAAGGATTAGCAGGAATAAAATTATCTGGATCTCTTAATAAGTAAGGATTAATAAGTGTTAGACAAATTAATAAAAATAATATAATAATAAATCCAATTAAATCTTTAAAAATAAAAAATGGATGAAAGGGGATTTTATCTAAATTTCTATTAATTCCTAGGGGATTATTTGATCCAGTTTGATGAAGAAATAGAAGATGAATTATTGTTATTATTAAAATAATAAAGGGTAAAATAAAATGGAATGTATAAAATCGTGTTAAGGTTGCATTATCAATTGCAAATCCTCCTCAAATTCAATTTACTAATATATTACCTAAATAAGGAATAGCAGATAGTAAATTTGTAATAACAGTTGCTCCTCAAAATGATATTTGTCCTCAAGGTAAGACGTAACCTATAAATGCTGTTGCTATTAATAAAAATAAGATAATAATTCCTACTATTCATACATAGTTAAAATTAAATGATTCATAATAAATTCCTCGACCAATATGAATATAAATACAAATGAAGAAAAAAGAAGCACCATTTGCATGTAAAGTTCGAATTAATCACCCATAATTAACATTTCGGCAGATGTAATTTACTCTATAAAATGCTAATTCAATATTAGCTGTATAATATATAGTTAAAAATAGCCCAGTAATAATTTGAATTATTAAACATAATCCTAATAATGATCCAAAATTTCATAAAGAAGAAATATTAGAAGGGGATGGTAAATCAATTAATGCTCTATTAATAATTTTTATAAGGGGATGAGTTTTACGAATTGACTTAAAAATATTTATCATTAGTGGAGATTTATTTAGTTGAATGAAGATCGTAATGGACCATAAAAAATATTAGTAATTTTAACAATTGCGATTAAAGTAATAAATAAGTAAATAATTAATATAATTATAATTAAAAATGTTTGATTATTATATAATTTAGATAAGTTAATTTTATTTTCATTATTAAAAAATAATATTATATTAAAAAAGTTATTTATTTCTAAGTTATTAATATTAAGATTTATTCATGATAAATTATTAAAAAATATTATTCTTAAAAAAATAATTAATATAATATTTATAAATAAATAAATATTTAAAAATAATGATAATTTAAATATTTCATTAGAAGCAATTCTTCTCACATAAATAAATAATACTAAAAGTCCCCCTAAAAATGTTAAAAATAAAATATAAGAAAATCAATAAGTTTTATAAATTATTCCAGAAATTAAACATGTTAATAAGGTTTGAATTAAGATTATTAATCCTATAGATAATGGATTATTAAGAAAAAGTATAATTATTGAAATTAATATAATTGATAATGTTAAAAATATTTTAATAATTTCAAAGAATAGTTTAATAAAAATAATAATTTTGGAGATTATTGATAAAGATAGTTCTTTTTCTTTGAAGTTTTTAAAGAATATTCTTATTTTAGGTTTACAAGACCAATGTTTTAAATTTAAACTATAAAAACTAATGATAATTTTTTTAAATATGGGAATTGTGGTAATTATTATATTTATTTTTGGTAATATAATTTTTGTTTCAAAACATAAACATTTATTAATTGTTTTATTAAGTTTAGAGTTTATTGTTTTAAGAATTTTTTTTTTTTTAGTTATTTTATTAAGATATATTGATTATGAAATATATATATTGATAATTTTTTTAGTTTTTTCTGTTTGTGAAGGGGCTTTAGGTTTATCTATCTTAGTTTCAATAATTCGAACTCATGGAAATGATTTTTTTCAAAGTTTTAGTTTGTTAAAATAATAATAATAATAATAATAATAATAATAATAATAAATGATAAAATTTTTAATAATAATATTTTTTATAATTCCATTTTGTTTTAATATGAAAATATATTGAATGGTTCAAATAATATTATTTTTTATAATATTTATATTTATAAATATAATAATTAATATTGAAAATTATTGTAATTTGAGATATATATATTCTTGTGATATTATATCTTATGGTTTAATTTTGTTAAGAATTTGAATTTGTATTTTGATAATTATAGCTAGAGAAAATTTAAAAAAAATAAATTTTTATATAAATTTTTTTTTATTTAATTTAATATTTTTGTTAATTATATTATATATAACTTTTAGAGTAATAAATTTATTTATATTTTATTTATTTTTTGAAGGTAGATTAATTCCAACATTATTATTAATTGTTGGGTGAGGTTATCAGTCTGAACGTATTCAGGCAGGAATGTATTTATTTTTCTATACTTTATTTGTTTCTCTTCCTTTATTATTAGGAATTTTTTATATTTTTTATAATTTAAATACAGTTATAATTTATTTTTTAAAATTTATTAATTTTGAAGTTTATTTATTATATTTATGTATAGTAATAGCTTTTTTAGTAAAAATACCAATATATTTTGTTCATTTATGATTACCTAAAGCTCATGTTGAGGCTCCAGTTTCTGGGTCAATAATTTTAGCTGGAATTATATTAAAATTAGGAGGTTATGGGTTATTACGAGTTATAATTATATTACAAAAATTAGGTTTAAAATTTAATATTATTTGAATTATTATTTCATTAATAGGTGGATTTTTTGTCAGTTTAAAATGTTTTTGTCAAGTTGATATTAAGTCATTAATTGCTTATTCTTCAGTTGTTCACATGAGAATAGTAATTGGAGGTATTATAACAATAAATTATTGAGGATTTTTAGGATCATATATTTTAATAATTGGTCATGGTTTATGTTCTTCTGGTATGTTTTGTTTAGCTAATATTAATTATGAACGTTTAAATAGTCGTAGATTATATATTAATAAAGGAATAATAAATTTTATACCTTCAATAAGTTTATGATGATTTTTATTATTATCTTCTAATATAGCTTCTCCCCCCTCTTTAAATTTAATAGGTGAAATTAGATTAATTAATAGATTATTAAGATGATCGTGAATTTCAATATTTATATTAATATTAATCTCTTTTTTTAGAGCAGGTTATAGATTATATTTATATTCTTATATTCAACATGGTAAATATTATTTAGGAATTTATAGTTTTTATAGAGGTTTATCTCGTGAATATTTATTATTAATATTACATTGATTACCTTTAAATATTATAATTTTAAAAATTGATTATGTAATAATTTGATTTTAATTAAAATAACTTAAATAATTTAAATAAAAATGTTGATTTGTGGTTTCAAAAATATGAGAATATTCATTTTAAGTTATTCAAAAATATTCAATTTGTTTTGTTAGATTTTTTTTTTTATTTTTTTTTAGACTAATAAATTTTTTTATAGTTATTTATTTTATTATAAATAATATAATTCTTTTTTTAGAGTGGGAAATTATTACTTTTAATTCAATAAGAATTGTTATAAGAATTTTATTAGATTGAATATCTTTAATATTTATAATATTTGTTTCTTTAATTTCTTCAGTAGTTATTTTTTATAGAAAAAGATATATAAGTTCTGAAATAAATTTAAATCGTTTTATTATTTTAGTGTTATTATTTTTTTTTTCTATAATTTTATTGATTATTAGACCTAATATTATTAGAATTTTATTAGGGTGAGATGGTTTGGGTTTAGTTTCTTATTGTTTAGTTATTTATTACCAGAATATTAAGTCATATAATGCTGGTATATTAACTGCTTTATCTAATCGAATTGGGGATGTTTTTATTTTAATTGTAATTGGTTGAATAATAAATTATGGAAGATGAAATTATTTATTTTATTTGGATTTTATAAAAAATGATTATATTATATTTATAGTAAGATTAATAATTATTATTGCAGCTATAACTAAAAGAGCTCAAATTCCTTTTAGATCTTGATTACCTGCTGCTATAGCTGCACCTACTCCAGTTTCTGCTTTAGTACATTCTTCTACATTAGTGACAGCAGGAGTTTATTTATTAATCCGATTTAATTTATTATTAATTGATACATTATTTATTAAGTTTTTATTATTATTATCAGGTTTAACTATATTTATAGCTGGAATTTCAGCTAATTATGAATTTGATTTAAAAAAGATTATTGCTTTATCAACTTTAAGTCAATTAGGTTTAATAATAAGAATTTTAAGAATAGGAATACCAAGTTTAGCATTTTTTCATTTACTTACTCATGCTATATTTAAAGCTTTATTATTTATATGTGCTGGAGTGATTATTCATATAATAAGAGATATTCAAGATATTCGTTTTATGGGGGGTATTAGAAATTATATACCATTAACTATTTTTTGTATAAATGTTTCTAATATAGCTTTATGTGGAATTCCTTTTTTAGCTGGATTTTACTCTAAGGATTTAATTTTAGAAATAGTAAGTTTGAGAAATTTAAATTTTTTAATTTTTTTATATTATTATATTTCTACAGGTTTAACAATGTTTTATAGTTTTCGTTTAACAATATATTTAATAATTAATGATTATAATTTATTAACTGTTTATAATTTATATGATGAAGATTATACCATATTAAAAAGAATATTTGGTTTATTATTTATAAGAATTATTAGTGGGAGATTTCTTATATGATTAATTTTTCCTTATCCTTATATAATTTATTTACCTTTTAATATAAAAATAATAGTAATTTATGTTAGAATTTTAGGAGGAATAATAGGATTTTTGATTAGAAATATAAATATTTATTCAATAAATAAATTTATATTAATATATCAAATAAGAAATTTTTTATGTTTAATATGATTTATACCTAATTTATCTACGTATAGTTTAAATTTTTATTTTTTAAATTTAGGTCAAAAATTACTTAAAAATATTGATATAGGTTGAAGAGAATTATATAGAGGTCAAGGAATATATAAAATTTTAAAAAAGTATTCTATTTTTTATAATTTATTTCAAATAAATAATTATAAGATTTATTTATTTAGATTTATTTTATGAATATTTATAATTTTTATTGTATTTATTTTAT